>JACEFZ010024168.1:147500-292500 GCA_014155875.1 Cepaea nemoralis | reverse complement strand
TTTCCAATGCGTCTGTCGATTTCTGTCTCTAATGAAAGATTATCTGATATTGTCGACCCCAAATACACAAAATCGTGGACGACCTTCAATTCGTAATTAGAAATTTTGATTGACGGAGGCGCACCAGCATCTTGTTCCATCACCTGTGTTTTATTCAGGCTAATGGTGAGCCCAAAGTCTTTGCAGGCGGCTGCAAAACGATCTATGAGCCTTTGGAGATCTTCTGCTGTATGAGTAGTCAGTGCTGCATCATCTGCAAAAAGTAGTTCTCTTACGCATCTTGATCTTATTTTGGTCTTTGCCTTGAGTCTTGATGGGTTAAAAAGTTTGCCATCAGATCTTGTGTGGAGGTATATGCCTTCAGTGGCAGTCCCAAATGCCTGCCTTAAGAGAACAGCGAAGAAGATACCAAAGAGTGTAGGAGCAAGCACGCAGCCCTGCTTTACTCCGCTGCTGATGCTGAATGACTGAGATGTTGAGCCGTCAAATAAAATGGTCCCCTGCATGTTTTCGTGGAATGATTTCACGAGACTAAGAAGGGTGGGTGGACATCCAACCTTTTAAAGGACCTTAAAAAGGCCTCTTCTGCTCACGAGGTCAAATGCCTTTGTGAGGTCGATGAAGGCAATATATAATGGCTTCCTCTGTTCTCTGCACTTCTCTTGGAGCTACAGGAGTGAGAAAATCATATCGATGGTGGACCTGTTGGGTCTAAATCCGCACTGCGATTCGGGGTTGATTCTTTCAGCAAGAATGTGTAATCTTTTAAGGATTACTCTGGCAAAAATCTTGCCTGTAATGCTGAGTAGGGAAATGCCGCGATAGTTGTTGCAGTCGCTTCTGTCGCCTTTGTTTTTATAAAGGGTAACGATGTTTGCGTCTTTCATATCTTGTGTTATTGATTTTTCTCTCCAGCAGAGCTGAAATATTGCATACAGTTCTGGGATGATTGTTTCTTTGCTACATTTTAAAATTTCAGGTGGAATACTATCTTTTCCTGGTGCCTTGCCGGATTTGAGAGAGTCTAGTGCTTCGCTGATTTCTGTGAGGCAAGGTTCGTTATCCAGGGCATGCATGGCGGACTGTTGATCGATGGCTTCCAGAGCTTCTTCGCTGACAGTGTTGTCCACTGAGCATAGCTCTGAGTAGTGTTCTACCCAGCGATCCATTTGTTTCGCTCGATCTTTTATGATTTTATGATCTTTTTACCCCCTCAGTTGATCGTAAAGGGGCCATCTTATTTTTTGATGGACTGACAGCTTGCTTTATGCCCTCGTACATTCCTCTTATATTTCCAGTGTCTGCACAAGTTTGAATTTGAGCAGAGAGCTGTAGCCAGTACCTGTTCGCAAATCTTCTTGCCATCTGTTGTACTCTATTTCTGGCCATTCGCAATGCCTGCAGTGTTTTCTCTGAAGGTGATGTTTTATACATTGAGAATGCATGTCTCTTTATCTCCAGGACTGGGAGCATCTCTTCAGAGTGTGCATCAAACCAGTCGGTTGACTTGGTTTGCTTCTTGCCAAATGTTGATAGTGCTGTATTGTAGATGGTGTCACGAAAATGACTCCATCTCTCGGTGGAATTTCCGTCTGTGGGGCCAGGCAGAGTATCCGCTAGAGCCTGCATGAATTTGTTGACCTTCTCTTTATTTTGGGTGCCGCTGGTGTCAATGCGTGGTCTTCCTTCTGTTCGGCTTCTGTAGATTCTCTTGGGCATTATCTTCACCTTGCTGGAGACGACTGAATGGTCGGTGTCGCAGTCAGCACTATGATAACTGCTAGTCAGCCGTACATTGCGGAGTTTGCTGCGTTTAGTGAGCACCAGGTCGAGTTGGTGCCAATTCTTTGATCTGGGGTGCCTCCATGACACCTTGTGTTGAGGTTTCGTGTCAAAGAAGGTGTTGTTTACGCACAGATTATGGTGGCTGCAGAATTCCAAGAGAAGTTGTCCATTGTCATTGATCTTCCCAACGCCAAACTGTCCTAGACATGAAGGCCAAGATTTGTGGTCGGAGCCAACCCTGGCATTGAAATCCCCCAGGATAAAAAGATGTTGTTTCTCTGGTGTTTCACTGACTTCTTTGCTAAGGTCGTCATAGAACTTGTCTTTAGATTCTGATGCTGCAGTTAGTGTTGTCGCGTAAACGCTTATAATACTAACTGGGCCTGCCTCTGTCTGGAGTTGGAGCTTCAGTATTCTTTCAGTGCCATCACTTGGTGGTGTGATGGAATTGAGCAGCTTGTTTCTGATAGCGAAGCCAACTCCATGCTCCCTGGTCTCTCCGCACGGCTTGCCATGCCAGTAGAAAGTGAAGTCCCTCTCCTTGATGCTTCCAGATTCTTGGAGTCTGGTCTCTTGAAGGGCGACAATGTCTATCCCCAGTCTAAGTAGTTCGTTGTTTATCACTTCAGTTTTGCGGGCATCCACAATCTCGTTTAGATCGTCTGATATGCCTGGGGTCATGGTTCTTACGTTCCATGTTCCCAGCCTTAGGACCGGTTGTTTTGTTTTTTTCTTGTTGCTAGGTGTATAGATTACGGTCCATGTGTCAGGATTTTCCCCTAAGCTCCACACACCCTCAGGAGCAGATGAACCGTAGCGAGACAACACCTTATTGACTGGGGGCTGCCCAGCTTAGGCGGGCGGTAGCTGTCTAGTGAGATACGATGATCTCTCCCACCGTCGGAAGTAGCCCCTGGCGCCTTGCTCTACGCCAATCGAGCATTAAGACTTATAACCGGCAAATGCTGCTTCCCGTGTTGTGTCACCGCTTTACGAGGTGCGTGCTGAATTGACCTCTTGAGGGCACAAGCCTGGGCAATGGAAATCGGAGAACCAGCTGTTGCCCAGTGGCAGGTTCCCCCTCTCCACGTTGCCGATGTTGACCAAGGGAAAGGCAGTAGCCAATGCAACTTGGCATCGGTGCCGTCGCAGGAGTTGCCAGAACTATGTTGTTTACAACATGGAACTGCCTTAGGGACTCCATCTCCGGATTTGTCCTCAGGGTTTATCCCATATGGGTATACCCGCAAGGCAGCGGAGGTTTGAGATTTAGAGTTCCCTCTCTTAGAAGAGATACCAACCAAGGCTGACGAGCCTCCTCTGCCCGGGAATCAATAAGGAGGGAAGTCTACCATTCTTCCTTCCTGGCAGTGACCATAATAATCGGATGACTGTAGCCATTGTCTCTACTGAGAGATCCTCTGCCCACTGTCACTGACTTGAAACCATAACCAACAACTATCTGTCGGCTGCTCCCAAGTCCAATCCACCACCTGCTACCATGGCTTCACGTTACCCTGTTGGGGGGCTAAACGGGTACTCCACCTTGCCCAAGGGTGTCCCGCAGGCTAGCGGAGGGAAGGAGGCACCTAACTTCTCCTTTTGATAGGGTGTACCCCTACCCCGCTACCCATCTAGCTAACTAACTAACTAACTAACTAACTAACTAACTAACTAACGTACGTACTAACTAACTAACTAAGTAACTAACTAACTAACTAACTAACTAACTAACTAGCTTATCTTAGATCACAGTGATTCCATCAGTCGTTACATTAACCAATTACCTTATAGTTATTGTCGTGTCTCGCCTAGTGTTTTTCGAGTCTTGCCCAGCTATTTTCAAGTCTTGTGCTATTTATTTTCACATTTGGCCCTATTTATTTTCTTTTCTTTGTGCTCTATTTTTTTTTTCACATGTTGCCCTCGATATTTTCATGCTATGCGCTAGTTATTTTAAAGTTTTGACTCGGTAATTTTCTTCGTCTTTTCTGGCTATTTCTTCGTCTTTTTCTCGTTATTGCCTATGCCAAGTCCTAATTATTGTTACGTCTTGTACTGTTTATTTTCACTTCTTGCTCTAGTTATTTTCGTCATGGTGCACTAGTGATTTTCTGTGGCTGTCTCTGGTTACTTTCTTTGTGTTGCACTTGTTAATTTCTTTGTCATATCTTAATTATTGTCTTAAACTTTTCCTGGTTGTTGTCTTCATATTATTTTGGTTATTGTCTTTGTCTTGCCCTAGTTATTTTCACGTCTTGCCTTAGTTTTATTTTTAAAACTTGTTGTCATTTTTATTTTCACGTCTCGCCCTGATTATTTCCTTTGTTGTGTCTTGTTATCTTCACGTCTTGTACTAATTATTTTCTTCGCTGTGTCCTAGCTATTTTAACATTATGACCTCGTTATTTTCTCACCTTGCTCGAGTTTATTTTACGTCTTGATTTGCTTATTGTCAAGACTTGTCCTAGTTATTTTCTTTATCTTTTCCTAGTTATTTCTTCGACGTACTCTAGTTATTGTCAAGTCTTGCTTTAGTTATTTCTATGTCTAATTATTTTACAAGTCCTATCCTGAGTATCAAAGACAATGCTCCAAGCAACTCATCATGAAGAGGCATGGGTCAATTTGCACGAACAAGGAAACCTGACGCTGCAAACACTTTTTATATGAAAATGCATTAGATATGAGAATTTACAGGTCACCAACAATATTGTCTATTGACCCTGATTAAAGCGATGTTATGCAAAGGATCTAATACACGATAATAGCCTAGCTATTTTCTTCGTCTTGCAGTAGTTATTTTCTCATTCTTTTCCTAATTGTCTTCTTCGTCTTGTCCTAGTTATAATCTTCGTCTTATCCTAGTTTGTATAGAAAAACTACTAACCTCAACTCAACACAATAGTGCCCATAAAAAGGTGTGTCTTAAAATCGAAAAATATAACCACTGATAATGCATAGAGATATAACTAACATGGCGAAAGAAAAGTATGTTAATGGGGAAAAATTGGAGGTGGTGGAAAATTTCGAATATCTTGGGTCATTAGTTTTCAACAATGGTGAAACAATGGCGACTTCTTCTGACCAACCCATGGTGCATAATTCATTCAAAATAGATGCTTTGTTTAATTATACCACACCTGTTAATGTTTCTTTCATGCTTTTGTAATAAAGCCATTGAAAAGGTTTTTACATGAACGACCCTTATAATAAGTATTCTAGGACACAACATACGACGTTTCGATTTTATAAATCCTCATCAGGGCCGTGACAACACAAACAGACCTAAAGAAACAACATAAAATTAGAAAATAATATTAAAACCCAAATTTGGACGTGATTGCGTTGTGCCTATTTAAACCTCCGGATGAACGCAGAAGAAGAAGAAGAAGAAGAAGAAGAAGAAGAAGAAGAAGAAGAAGAAGAAGAAGAAGAAGAAGAAGAAATCCAAATTCTTCGTTGTCAGTGTCACAAAATAAAACCGTGTGTTTAACCAGTTGATTATTATAGAGATTTTCTGATTAAGCGGACGATCTGCCATCGACAACTATTTTTACTAACTGAAAAAAACACAGAGCGGATGTCAAAATCTCAGGACAATATTTGTAGCTGCACGTGTACATCTCAAACGGATTTGGAACATTTGGTGGTGATGGAGACAGATCCCGGCAGCGCCGTGGCAGTTTGTCAACATTTGAATACAAATGGAAGCAGTGGGGTCAGCCCATATACACATTTGGTGGTGAGTGAGGAGGAAGTGAGTGTGCTGAATCATATATCACTTTGACTAGTCATAAACATATCAGAGGGAAAACGGAAGTACTTAGCACGGAAGTAACAGTACATATGTCAATTCTTGGTTTCCGGAACATCGAGAAGATTGACGGGGTTATTTGCAACTGTTGTTGGGGGTATCCAGGAACTCGCTGGCTTGTTTTGGGAATCAAAACCTGTGATGACAAATCTAACATTGAGGGAGCCAGAGGGGGGATGGATCCCTGACAGGGGATGATCTGCCAATGTGCCACCTGTGTGGGGGCATAAAGGATAACGTCACGTGGCCAACTTTGGTAGTTTGCCATATAAACCCGAGTTGGGACCAACTAGGGGACTTGAAAATGTGGATTTAGGCAGACATGCTTGTCACTGCAGCAGTTAGAACATCTAACGTGTGAAGGAGATATTTGATTTAGTTTACACGAGCCTGTATGGCTACCATTAGATGTAATTTAGTGTAAACTGCAGTGCTGTAAGGTATAACCTATTATAATATATTCGTTCAAATTAATATAGACTGTGGCCTTGTTAAACTATAGTGTGATGATTAGCACTGTTAGTGGAAACTAGTTAGAGTAGAATAGTGATATTAGCTCTGCTAGTTAAGAATAGAGTACTGATAAATAATTGGGAGACGGGGAACTTGCCCGCTGGGGTTTTGCACTCTGTATGGGTCTTTCTTTGTCATAGCCTGATTCGGCTCTAGGTGGGTAGCTAATCTGCTCTATGACTAAGTCTAGTTAGCTAAAGATCATTAAGCAAGGCGATAGGCTTACACTCAGCCGAAAGGATCAGTGACTAGTACTATCACCAGATGTGTTGTTTCTATCCTAGGTTCCCTACCAGATCCAAGGAAACTCAACAAGTTTTTGGGAAAGAATCACATCCCATTCGGAAGAACACCAGTTCAACAATCAATAAAGTTGCATACAGAACGTAACTAAAGCTAGAAGAAAGTTGATTCACCAAAGAGAGTGATGATTACTGATGCACCACACAGCATCAGACAATAGTAACTATCTGAGAACATTAATTATAATAGTTACCTAGTGTGATATAATCTCGTGTAATAGAACACAAGACATGATACGTGAGGCTAGATAGACACGAGTGAGGGTCAATCACATTAACAATTAACATTAATGACTGTGTACACACTACAAAGGACTTGTGCAGTTTTTTTTAAGGAACGATAGGAACGGACATTGTGTAGGGTGCAACCGGTCCATGATTAACTGTTAATACCACCGGTGTCTATTTCGGATGATCATGAAATTGGATTACCAGAGGTCTACAGAGGCAAAGCAGTATCCGGCAAGATGGTTTCGGCACGGGGTGAGATGTACATGTTCTGACGTAACGTGCTGTGGTCTATCCTTGCTGGGATCAGCTGACTGGGTTGTGGTCTGAGAGTCCGATTCTACACACTTTATAGAACACGTCACACATTTTCTTCGCATACACGTCTCATACACGTTACACTTTTCTTTTAATAAATTAATCTTTATTAATTTCTAGAAGCAAGAGTTGTTGAGTATGTTGCGTTGGGAAGTATGAGAGGGGGCATAGTACGACAGTGAGAGAGTGATAGGAAAAGGTGTCCATAGGCTGATGGAGTGTGTTGGACGGAAGCTGGTGGATTCTCCAGAATATTGAGAGGGAAAAAAAATATTATAATGTGAGTGTCGACTCTCTTCACTCCAGGGACGACACTGTAAAGGAGGACACGACATTATTGGGGGCTCGTAAACGTGATCTTTGGACAGCGGGATCTCTCGTAAACGTGATCTTTGGACAGCGGGATCTCTCGTAAACGTGATCTTTGGACAGCGGGATCTCTTGTAAACGGGATCTTTGGACAGCGGAATCTCCCGTAAATGGAATCCTTGGACAGCGAGATCTCCTGCAAGCAGGAACCTTTGACAGTGGGATCTTCTGACAACGGGGTCTTTTGACACGGGATCCTTAGTTATAAGAGGGAGATATCATTTTGGAGAATCCAGCTAGAGTGAATGTGGATAGGGGTTAGGACAAATATCTTACCTGTTCACACTTCACACGTCTGCATAGGTCTGTGGTCCTGATTCTACTCTTGTCACTGAGTGAATGTGCTGTGTGTGGTAATATCTAGATTTATAGTACTTGTTCATATATCTGTATAGTAATTTGCAGTTATATTGTACTAGACCTGCTAGCTTACCTCTCTGTATAATGGCCACCCCTAAACTTAGCACAGCAGAATTAAAGGCAAAGGGGGAAGAAATGGGATTGGGGGGTTCTGCTCTAACAGATTACATACAGGAAGTGGAGAGAGAGTATCGTCAAGCTGAACGGGAAGATCGAAAGGCCGAGCTGGAATTGAGAAGGATGGAGTTGGAACAAGCAGCTAAGAAATTGGAAGCTGAGCAAGCAGCTAGGAAATTGGAAGCTGAGCAAGCAGCTAGGAAATTTGAAGCTGAGCAAACAGCTAGGAAACTGGAAACTGAACAGGAAGCACAGAAGAGGGAGCACGAATACCGGATGAGGGAACTCGAGCTCAAGAGTCAATCTAATGGATAAACTGAGGGAGCAGTTGGAGGTTCCTCCATCCCAGGATCAACACCAGTAGGTGGACATGGGTACCATGCTATGAAGTTTCCTTTAGCGGTCTACGAGGAGGACAAAGAGAAGATTGACCAGTACCTTCAACGCTTCGAGGCTATGTCAGTTGCTATGGGTCTGGAGCGTAACAAATGGAATCTTAAGCTATCCCAGGGATTACGCGGGACCGGATACGAGGTTTATACTCGCCTGCCACCAGGACATGAGAACAATTATGACGAATTAAAGACGGCTCTGCTGAAACGATTCGAGGTTACGTCACATACCTACCGGAAAAAATTTCGAGCAGCGAAACGAGAACCGGGGGAGTTGTTTGCCGCCTACAGTTTGCGTCTAAAATCTTATCTCCATAAGTGGATGGATTTAGCTGGGTTCGCACATGACTATGAGAGTCTGGAAGAGCTCATGGTGGTCGACCAGCTGAAGAAGCAAATGTCTAAACCTCTCAGGACGTTCCTGGGAGAACAAGGAGCGGAACGTATTGACCTCGTGAATAAATTAGCAGAACGGTTCGTCGAGGTACATGGGGAGGCAGGGGAAAACCTTTCCACCAACTCCAAAAGTCAAGAGAAATACGATAAGAAGAAAGCCAAAAACTCAGGAACAAAAAAGTGGGAACCTTATGTGCAAAAATCAGAGGATAGTTCAGAGAAGAAGAAGGAGGGAAGCAAGAGCACTTCAAGCTCTACACCTAAACGACCGTGGTCGGAGAAGTGGTGTTCAATTTGTAAGTCACCCTCTCACAATACGATTGACTGCAAATCGAAGGCTAAGAACCCTCACTTTGCAGCATGTCAAGTGACTTCCAAGGAGGTTGTCACGGAAAATGCCAAGGTCAACAAGGAAGCTCGCCACCAGGAGAGCTCACTCAAGTCCGACAATAGAAAATCTAGGACAGGGAAATGGTGCAACCAATGCAAGTCAAACACGCACAATGCTATTGACTGCAGGGAAAAGTCAGGAGACACTCAATTCGTCGTGTGCTCGGGGAAACCTAAGGTGGAGCCCACCGAACAGGTCGAGGCCGAGGAAGAGACTCCAGACCAGGAAAAACCACCTGTAGTGGAATTGGTAGAGGTTAACGGTCGTCAAGTGGAGTGTTTATACGACACAGGACTGGACGGGGAGGCCGTGATTTCTGCGGATCTGGTACATCCAGAACAATTCACAGGTGAAACATTGGATATACAGCCTGCACAGAAGAGTGCTGTAGTCATGAAGTTGCCTATTGCTAATGTGGAGATTCGGTCAAGGTACGTCACCGGCACCATCAAGGCCGCTGTATTGACCGATCCCATTTTTCCAGTCATCCTAGGTTGGCGGTATGTCTTTCTGGGAATGCCCAGGGAGCCAATTCATATGGGAGCAATGCAGACTCGCTCTCAGACGAAAACGGAAGAGGCAGACGCAATTGTGACTAACCCAATGCCGGGGGAGCTACGAACTGCCCAGAGTGAGGATGATACTTTACGTCCTTGCTACAAAAAGCTGCAGAAAAGTGCTGATCCACCAGGACGGGGGTAGTACTACATGAAGAATAGGATACTCTACAGGAGAGCAGGAAGGGGAGACAACCTATACGGTCAGTTGGTCGTCCCGAAAGCTCACCGGTCCCAGATTCTTCATATGGGGCATACCATCTCCTTTAGTGGACACATGGGTATTGCCGCCACCATGCAGCGGATTTCCTGCCACTATTATTGGCCGGGAATGACAGATGATGTGCGTCGGTATGTGAAGTCATGCCCTGAGTGCCAGAGGGTGGCACCGAAACACTGGACAGCACCGGTGGTGTTGGGTGAGATGCCCATCATGAACTCTCCTTTCGAGAGGGTAGCCATCGATATCGTGGGTCCACTTCCCAGGACTAGGAAGAGGAACATGTATATACTCACAATGGTGGATTGCTGTACAATGTGGGGTGAGGCTATACCGTTGACCACGATTGACTCGAAAAGAGTGGCGGACGCACTGATGGAGGCCTTTACCAGATTAGGCTCTCCGGATCAAATTCTGACGGACAATGGATCTCAGTTTTGTGGAAAACTCACGGAGGAGGTATTTAGGGTGTTTCACTCTAACCACATACATACCAGCCCTTACCACCCTCAAGCCAATGGACAAGTAGAGCGTTTCAACGGCACGTTGATGACAATGCTCAGGACACTAGCGCAGGAAAAACCTGATAGGTGGGATGAATATATCCCAGCAGCACTCTTTGCCTATCGGGAAGTTCCTCATGGCTCAACAGGACTACCACCCGCTACGTTGCTGTTTGGTCGTCCAATCAAAGGACCGTTGGAAGCCATGTTGAGGAGTTGGACTGAAGAGGGGACGTCAGAAGAAGTGATCTCATCCTATAAATACGTGGAGGAACTGAAAGAAAAACTCCACAAGGGATGGACTCTGGCAAATCAAAACTTGAAAAAAGCCAGGAAAAGACATGCGGCTTACTACAACCGTAGGTCTAAAGAAAGATCTCTAGAGGTGGGAGATAAAGTCTTGTTGCTACTCCCAACGGGAAACAACAAATTGGAGATAGGTTGGCAAGGACCATTTCCCGTGGAAAGGGTAATATCCAGAACCAACTATCAGATCCGGATCCGGGGAAAGTCGAAGATTTTCCATATCAATCTCTTGCGGAAATACGAAGAGAGACCCGGAGACAAGGCAGCTCACCTCATGGCAATGGCAGTTGCAGTGGAGACAGAAGTGGGAACCAGCGAGGGCAGGGAATATCCATTGTAACACCAGGAAACCTATAGGGA
Source organism: Cepaea nemoralis (assembly GCA_014155875.1). NCBI lineage: Eukaryota > Metazoa > Mollusca > Gastropoda > Stylommatophora > Helicidae > Cepaea > Cepaea nemoralis. The sequence continues at coordinate 281,566 of JACEFZ010024168.1, read as the reverse complement.
TGTGCAAGTGAACCCTGATCTGACCTCCCAGGAGAGGGAAAGGATAACCCAGGTTCTCAAGTCTCATAAGGAGATACTGACTGATAAACCAGGACGAACGAGGTTGGTTGAGTTCGAGATGACTTTGACCACAAAGGAGCCTGTTCGCCAAAAGGTTTACCCAGTGCCATTCTCTAAAGAAAAGGCCCTGGAGGAGGAAATAAAAAAACTGCTGGAGGATGACGTGATTGCACCATCCACATCCCCATACAATGCGGGGGTAGTTTTGTTACGCAAACCAAGTGGAGAACACAGGTTGTGTATAGATTACCGACTTCTGAACAGTCATACACAGTTTCAGGTGGAACCTTTGCCGAATCCAACTCAGTTATTCGCTAGGCTCCATAAGGCTCGGTACTTTTCAAAGGTGGATCTGAGTCGGGGGTACTATCAGATACCAGTCAAACCGGAGATTCGACCACTGTTAGCTTTCAGCACACCCAGTGGACACTACGAATTCAAGGTCATGCCCTTTGGACTCAGCAATGCACCTAGTGTGTTTACACGCATGATGAGGACTTTACTAGATCCGTTACAGGATCCATCCATCATCTCATTCATGGATGATATTCTGATTTCCAGTGACAGCCTGGAACACCACTTACAATCCTTGGAGAGAGTGTTTAATAGGATCACGGAAGCAGGGCTTACTGCTCGTCCAACCAAGTGCATGATTGGTTACCAGACCCTGGAATTTCTAGGTCACACCATCACTCCAGGACACATTGTCCCAGAAGAGAAGAACCTGGAGAAAATCAGAAATGCACCAAGGCCAAAAACGAAGAAGGATGTGCGATCTTTTCTCTCGTTGTGTGGGTTCTACCACAAATTTATCCCACATTTCACTGAATTGGGAGCTCCGTTGACGGAAACCTTGAAAAAGGGATTCCTGGACCAAATCATTTTGACACCAGAATGTGAGAATGCCTATAGTCAGTTAAAGGAGGCCTTAGTCAGCAAACCTGTATTACAGCTCCCTGACCTTTCCAAACAATTTGTGTTGAGAACAGATGCGAGTGCGATTGGAATTGGAGCCGCTTTGTTACAGGAAGGAAAAGACGATGCTTCGGTTTTGAAACCTGTGGCATACGCAAGTAAGAAACTTCTACAGGCGGAGAGGAATTATTCAACCGTCGAGAGAGAGTGCTTGTCTCTTGTATGGGCAGTGCAAAAATTTCAGCCATATTTGTATGGAGTTAAGTTTCGGGTCCAGTCGGATCATCAGCCCCTGATGTTCCTGGCTACTTCTCAGAAGCTCAACGCACGTTTGATGCGGTGGTCGTTGTTACTTCAACCTTATAATTTCACAGTGGAATACATTCCTGGGAAGGAAAATGTTGGAGCGGTTTTCTTGTCAAGACACCCAGCTCCTGAAGAAGAAGAATGAATCATCTGGATTAAACTCACGGTGGAGAAGAGTGAGATGGACTACTCTCTTAGGAGGGGGCCTATGTCACAAAATAAAACCGTGTGTTTAACCAGTTGATTATTATAGAGATTTTCTGATTAAGCGGACGATCTGCCAGCGACAACTATTTTTACTAACTGAAAAAAAACAAACAGAGCGGATGTCAAAATCCCAGGACAATATTTGTAGCTGCACGTGTACATCTCAAACGGATTTGGAAAATTTGGTGGTGATGGAGACAGATCCCGGCTGCGCCGTGGCAGTTTGTCAACATTTGAATACAAATGGAAGCAGTGGGGTCAGCCCATATACACATTTGGTGGTGAGTGAGGAGGAAGTGAGTGTGCTGAATCATATATCACTTTGACTAGTCATAAACATATCAGAGGGAAAACGGAAGTACTTAGCACGGAAGTAACAGTACATATGTCAATTCTTGGTTTCCGGAACATCGAGAAGATTGACGGGGTTATTTGCAACTGTTGTTGGGGGTATCCAGGAACTCGCTGGCTTGTTTTGGGAATCAAAACCTGTGATGACAAATCTAACATTGAGGGAGCCAGAGGGGGGATGGATCCCTGACAGGGGATGATCTGCCAATGTGCCACCTGTGTGGGGGCATAAAGGATAACGTCACGTGGCCAACTTTGGTAGTTTGCCATATAAACCCGAGTTGGGACCAACTAGGGGACTTGAAAATGTGGATTTAGGCAGACATGCTTGTCACTGCAGCAGTTAGAACATCTAACGTGTGAAGGAGATATTTGATTTAGTTTACACGAGCCTGTATGGCTACCATTAGATGTAATTTAGTGTAAACTGCAGTGCTGTAAGGTATAACCTATTATAATATATTCGTTCAAATTAATATAGACTGTGGCCTTGTTAAACTATAGTGTGATGATTAGCACTGTTAGTGGAAACTAGTTAGAGTAGAATAGTGATATTAGCTCTGCTAGTTAAGAATAGAGTCCTGATGGATAATTGGGAGACGGGGAACTTGCCCGCTGGGGTTTTGCACTCTGTATGGGTCTTTCTTTGTCATAGCCTGATTCGGCTCTAGGTGGGTAGCTAATCTGCTCTATGACTAAGTCTAGTTAGCTAAAGATCATTAAGTAAGGCGATAGGCTTACACTCAGCCGAAAGGATCAGTGACTAGTACTATCACCAGATGTGTTGTTTCTATCCTAGGTTCCCTACCAGATCCAAGGAAACTCAACAAGTTTTTGGGAAAGAATCACATCCCATTCGGAAGAACACCAGTTCAACAATCAATAAAGTTGCATACAGAACGTAACTAAAGCTAGAAGAAAGTTGATTCACCAAAGAGAGTGATGATTACTGATGCACCACACAGCATCAGACAATAGTAACTATCTGAGAACATTAATTATAATAGTTACCTAGTGTGATATAATCTCGTGTAATAGAACACAAGACATGATACGTGAGGCTAGATAGACACGAGTGAGGATCAATCACATTAACAATTAACATTAATGACTGTGTACACACTACAAAGGACTTGTGCAGTTTTTTTTAAGGAAAGATAGGAACGGACATTGTGTAGGGTGCAACCGGTCCATGATTAACTGTTAATACCACCGGTGTCTATTTCGGATGATCATGAAATTGGATTACCAGAGGTCTACAGAGGCAAAGCAGTATCCGGCAAGATGGTTTCGGCACGGTGTGAGATGTACATGTTCTGACGTAACGTGCTGTGGTCTATCCTTGCTGGGATCAGCTGACTGGGTTGTGGTCTGAGAGTCCGATTCTACACACTTTATAGAACACGTCACACATTTTCTTCGCATACACGTCTCATACACGTTACACTTTTCTTTTAATAAATTAATCTTTATTAATTTCTAGAAGCAAGAGTTGTTGAGTATGTTGCGTTGGGAAGTATGAGAGGGGGCATAGTACGACAGTGAGAGAGTGATAGGAAAAGGTGTCCATAGGCTGATGGAGTGTGTTGGACGGAAGCTGGTGGATTCTCCAGAATATTGAGAGGGAAAAAAAATATTATAATGTGAGTGTCGACTCTCTTCACTCCAGGGACGACACTGTAAAGGAGGACACGACAGTCAGGAACACCCATTGTGTCTACAATGTCCTGTGTTCATTTTCGCGCTGGTCGGCAATTGTCTTAGTTACACACGCGCTTCACACGCCAGTGATATGGGGCTTGTTTCCGGATCCGGTCAAGGATATGCACTACTGACGAGATCAAACGAGAGCGAAACTCGAGTATAGTGCTTCCATATTGACGTGGATGGGCCTTAGGTTCATACCAGAATACGATCAACGTTGCCAGTAGTGGGTTGTGCTCAATATTTAAATTTCAAATCTCGAAACAACCAAATAATCAATTGTCTTAGTGTCAAGGACCCACACCTTTACTCACTGTTCTTCTCAAGCCACTGTGCCGTTTAATAAGTCTTAAATATTTGAGCTTTCGAGACAAGAGGCTATTTATAAGTCAGTTTATTTCAATGTTCAGATTTTGTAGAGTGTCAATATTTGTATACTTCATCATCATCCAGTGTCCTGTCGGCTGGCATGGACGACCATGCTTCTCCACAAATTGTGATCTCCGACTGCATGGATCAATTTGTGCGTTGACTCCCTTCCGTGTCATGACACATGACTGGCAATAACTTTTTTTACGCTTACTTCCTCTATCTCTCTTTCCGCAAATTTTGTTCTGTTGACACAATATATTCCAGTTTTTATCTGTTCATAACGTGGTCTAAAATTTACCCCTTCGTATTGATGTTTGTGATAAGTTGTCTTTGCGACTTAGTCTTTGTTCAAAATATCCAGATTGCTCATTTTGGCTTCCCAAGTAATTTTCAGCATTCTTCTATAAAATGACATGTCCAGGGCTTATGTGGAATTTTTCACCTGTTTACTAATTTTCCAGGATTCACAGTCGTATTATAAAATTGGTTCTATGTAACATGCAAGAACTAAGGACTTATTGCAAAAGAATGTGCATCATTTGCTAGAATGCAGGTTTTGCTTGTCCTGTTTTGTTCTTTATCTTCATGTTTATGCATCTTCCGTCTGAGCTATCCATGTGCCTAGATATCTAAATTTTTTCACTTGGCCCCGAATAACCTCATTTACTTTATATGAAATGCAGACATGATATATCCAAATTATAACCCAGAAAGGTTACTACCTTTTAAGAAATGTATTACGAAAGGGTTTTTAATGAAAGCCTTTAACGTGTGATAGAAATTATAATAGCCATGCCATTGTCTTGTAACCTGTTAATATTGTTGTTAAGGATGACATGAATGTTAAGCACGTGACATTATGGGGTAAACGAATATGGTGACGTCATGAGATTACAGATGGCGGCCCCACATTTGACATGCACCAAAGAGGAGTAGCGTTCTGTTATTGGTTTTTTTAAAAATCAGTGAATGTGTGAAACCTATAGAAATTCATCGGCGAATGAAGGTCCAGTATGGTCATGCATCCTTGTCAGTCCAGCAAGTGTATTATGAGCAGAGTAGAACGTTTTAAAACGGCGTGACTTCAGTGACAGACTTTTCACGACCGGGTTAGGCACACCGAGTAGTGACCCCTGAGTCGAATGAAGCCGTTGAAGGCCTCTTACAGGAAAACCGCCGATTTGGCTGTGAGGGACATTACCGCAAAGTGTCTGCAATGTGGGTGCCACGGCAGATTACTCCAGAATTGAAACAACAATGCATTGGTGCAAGAACTGTTGCAGTGCTTTGAAGCACGGGGTCATGGTTTCCTGTAAAAAATGTGATACTGGAGAAACAACTTGGGTTCACTACCACGAGCCAGAAACGAAGAACGAGCAAGGACTGGCGCAATCCCTCCTCCCCGAAACCAAAGACATTTCGAACGCAGTATTCTGCAGGGAAGGTTATGCCGAATCTCCTTTGGGATGAGCAAGGCGTTATTTTAGAGCACTAACAGCCAAGAGGTAAAACTGTCACCTGTAATAAGTATACAGATCTTCACGGTTATCATCTTCGACCCGAAATCAAATCCAAACGACGTGGACTTCTGAGTAAAGGTGTCCTTTTGCAATATGGCGACGGGCTCAAATACCCAGTAAGTTACCGACACGGAGAGAACCGCAACCAATTCTCGCGCAACGTCACGTTGCTTACGAGAGTAATCGAGATTACGGAGAATGTCGTGTAACCTCAAGACCAGGATATATTAAACAAAAAATATACAATTAAGGTTTTCATTTGAACCCCACTCGTATTATATTGCCAGATCCGTGGCGAAGGCTTTACGGACTCGGTTTGTAACCCCTTATACCCGCGTTCGAAACACAGCTGAGCGCGATTTGGAAGCATGCCACTTTGCGCTAGTTGTTTACGAATAGGTATGGGTGCCCGTCATTCAGAAAGCAATGGCAAACTACTGAACGTAAAACTTGCCAAGACATCAACAACAGCTAAAAGTGCTGATGTTGACTGCAAACGTCCTGTGAAGGATATGAAACTAACATTACTTTTTTTTTAAACTTCGTATTATATTACTGTTTCACATATCAGATTAACTCTGCGTCGACGATCACAGAACTGGTGGGGAAAATCAGCAAAACTCCAATGAATGCTACAACCTGCGCGGAAATTACACAAGGTAGGAAGAATCCGTTTTACTACTACTTGATAGCCTCATTGTCGATTTGTATGTGTGTGTGTGTGTGTTTAAAAGGGGGTTTAACGGATCCAATGAGCCGGGTTTTATTATCTAAGGCTCTTCCTATTTTATTTTATTTTTTGCAGGGCGGCCTGCTGGAAGCGTCGTACAGAGCACGAACTCCGTAGTTTCATCGTCGACCCCCAGAAGATTCCAGGAACACTGCACTCGTGAACAGAACTACGGCACCCGCAATTTAACTAACGACATGCATCTGTGTGCGCGCGTGTGTGTGTGTGTGTGCGTGTGTGTGTGTGTGGTGTGTGTGTGTGTGTGTGTGGTGTGTGTGTGTGTGCGTGCGTGTGTGTGTGTATCTTAGGTAACAAACAAACTGACCACACTGACCATATGCTAAATGGTGCATATCATCAACTTTAAAGCAAGATCAGTTAACATTGTTAGACTGCCAACAGGACTCCGCAGGTGGAAATATCACCCATATCATAATGTTAATGTAGGTTTGTCGGATCTTCATGGGTATGGCAATGGCGCCTTCTATAGCCACCTTCTATAGCCCTGCCCAACTTACGACACCAACAGGAAACAAATACAGCATCAACCAGCTTCTTTTCACTAAAACATATACGTGAAAGAAGGTATATCGTTTATCAGATTCACACCGTTATACAAAGTTCATTTTCAGACTGTTGCCTCCTTACACAAGATAGATCTGTAACATCTCTAGAAACACTTTAACCTATGTCCTATGTTTTGTGTTTCCTCATATCTTTCTTAGTTCCTTATGTCTTTTCCACATTTCAGCTTGGGAAACATTATTGGGCTGTCAAGAACAGACAGAATGCGAAATGAAATCAAACTATGATAGGTGTAATATTATTTATCAGTGTCGTGAAGCAACATCAAATAACTTCGCTATACCATCTTACGAGAATGACACCTCATCTACTACCGATAAGAGCCTACAACAACAACAACAACAACAACAACAACAACAACAACAACAACAACAACAAAAACAAAGATATGGATATTGAGCCAGCGGAAGATTTAAATCAAACACGGGTATGGAGCAACCACAGCAACACATCTGGCCTTGCAACGAAAATGATGGTTCTTCCACACGTGCGCTTAAGGACAAATGTAGATGAGGAGACTATACACCATCGACCTTGGGCTAGACCAGGGGTCACCAAACTTTTTTCACAGCGGGCCGGATACCTGACAAAATGACGAGCGCGGGCCGGATAGTCTTTCTATACAATACCTTCGCAGGTATCCGTGGCGAAGGTCTTACGGACGCGGTTCGTAATCCTGTATACACAGTAGAGGTAATCATCCAACACAGTACCAGTGATCTTCCATCACAGCATGGATAATCATCCAACACTGTAACTGTAGTCTGATACACAACACCAGCAATTATCAGGCAACAAGATGGAACAAAGGTCATTCATTGAATAGCATGTCCTTTGCAGAACATCGCTCCCATAACAACCTTCCCCAAAACCTCTCGATCATAAGCAAGATGCCTCGCTTCAAATACACATATCTAGAGATCATCCGCCACATCCTGCACCCATCTTCTCTTTAGCGTTCCTCTTCCTCTCTTCCCATGCATATACCCCTCCATTATTGTTCTCTCCAAACTTTCGTGACGTGTCAAGTGGCCATAATATTTCAATTTTCTTTGTTTTATCGTCTTTAATATCCAACCGTCTTCAATATTCAGCTCTTGAAGTATGGATGCATTTGTTCTTTTCTTTATCCAAGAAATTCTTAGAACTCCTCTATAACATTTATTCAAAGGCATTTATGCTCTGTTCAGCTTGTTTAGCAAGTGTCCAGGTCTCACAGGCGTACTTTGCAATGGGAAAGATGCATGTTCTTAAAAATCTAATTTTTGTAGTTCTATCTGTCCCACTCCACAAACTAAAACCCCTATTACAATATATGCTACTCCATACTCTTTTAGAGCCGCGGCAGGCGGCTTCATTTGGTAATATAATATATCTCATAATAAGATTTGCAAAATATATAAATAGGGCTGGCCTAAATAAACAGCTTAGAGTAGCTAGGAGGTCTCCGCACGTGTAAAGTTCCCCTATTATTCTAAACATATTTACATTTAAATTGTATCACAACGTCTCGTGTTTCATACGTTATATCAAGGACCGTCAGCGGGCCGGATGAAATGCCGTTGCGGGCCGGATCCGGCCCGCGGGCCGTAATTTGGCGACCCCTGGGCTAGACAATAGATAAAATTGTTATATTCTAGCCACACTTTGGGAGCCGTGCTATTGCAGTGGCTAACACAGTGCCTGTCGTCATGTGCTTAAATCTCCACCGAGGCGAATGTTTACAACATTAATAAGTCGACCACGTTTAAAATGGGTACCAGGAAATATCCTGAGATAGTTTAGCTTAGTCGATGGATCAACATCACGGCACACGAGTGTAATCCATAAGTGCTCCGTTCTACTCCTAACTCAAACCTGAGTCTGGAGAAACTCAGCTCAGTGCACGAACTCCGTAGCACCGGCGAGGACCCTGAAATACTTTGAGTAGATTTTTAACTCGAAATTTTGCCCGGGCAGCGCCATTAGGCTACTCTTTTTCGAATTCCAACTGCCAAGGGATCTTTTACCTGTGCAACAATACACACGGGCGTCCGATCTCACTACCCAGAGACCATGGGGAATTTTATTACTAGAAGTCCACTTGGAGAAAAAAAATCCCGGTCTTCACCGTCTGGGACCTCCAGCACTCGTGGCGGACCCCATACCTCGAGACCACGCAGCCCCCCCTTCCCCTGAGAATGTCCTGAGAAGTAAGCACAGCTAGCATGCTATTGAATGGACCAACCAGCGAGTGCCAGTGGCTTATCAAGTTCAAGAAAACGATGGCTGACAAAATCAAGGCTTCTCAATTCAAAAACGGGTTTAACGCAACCACTGCAAGACATCGGGCCTTGGAACGATAACTTTGGTTCTCCCACCCGTGCGCTTAAAAACAAATGTAGACGTTCCGATAGTGTCGTATACCCAATATGCATCCAGACACGTAAGGGGCGTACTTTACTTTACGCTTAGTCTTTCTCCAGCAGTTGTGCTAGAGTAGTTAATCTTGGATGCCTACATAAACAATTATTAAGAATAGGTCTCCCATAGTAGGGAGCGTTTTTGTTGTCAGGACTAGTTTTCTTCTTCTTCAGTCTTCTGAGCCATTGAGGTTCTTTGCTGCAGATACAATACATCTCCATTCGTCTCTCTGGTTGACCTTCTCTTGCCAGTCGTTGATTCCAAGTGCTTGTAGGTCTGTATATATATTATCTCTCCACCGTCTTCTTGGTCTACCTCGGGATCTACGGTAATTTATTCCATGAGTGTAAGCGAGTTTTGTTTCCCTATTATCTTCCATTATTTCTGTATGCCCCATTTATGCCCCAAAGAGGACTAGTACGGTTTGAAATAAAGTTTTATTATTATCTGTTAATATCCAACAGGACTGCTCGGTGCTACAGGGATACTTCTCGACGCTATGTTCACATCCGCATTCGATGATTCTAACATCAATATCACCCAGCAGAGTCAGGTCTGTAGCTGAAAACGCATATGTCCGCATGTATGCATGTACGAATGTTTGTACCTTATTCGCATTTCTCCTGTTGTGCTAGACCCATATTTTTTATAGACCATTAGGCAATGTCACGGCGATAGTTTCATGTGGGTGGAGACACAACACAATGTGTCCACCGTTGATGTTTTAAATCTAACTCACATTGGTATTTTGAATATGTTTAAGTCATATTATTATTAACATTATTATTATTGTTATTATTATTATAATAAATAGTTTTATTATTAAGCATTGTTACATTTTTGAATTAATTCTGAATGTTTTCCCAATAACCAGCTGGTGAACGGAATACAGGACTCCATTTATAGTATTGGAGAAGCTATGATTCGCAGTTTAAACCAGAGTTCTGTTAACACAACAATGAGTAAGTGAACAAGTCATATTCTCTGTTGTGTCTGCTTCTATTCGTCATAAGGTTTATATGCTGGTACAATGATAAATTAAGCGGCAGACTTTTTAGCATAAACGTCATTCAAATATATGCCCCAGCAGGAGAATCCAGTGAAGATAGTGTAGAGGAATTTTATAATGACATAGAGTCTGCGAATGAAAAATAAAAGACAAATTAAAACTAAGATAGTTCTAGAACAACTCAATACAAATAAGTGAGGCTTAGATATGAGAGTATCTACAAGACTACACTGGATACTACATCGAATATGGCTCGGTGTCTTTTCACACATCTGCTTGTTGAAAGCGTAACAATCTCCAAATTGATAGCAACGGCCTTATACCTGTAAGTAACATCTATTGGAAACAAAAAGCTGACATAAAAATTGAAAATGATATTGGTCAGTACCAGCCTATCATGAGAGGCATGTGAGAGATATGCACACTGTCCCCAGACCTGATTTCCCTATTTAGTGAAAATACGAGCAATTAAGAAGATTTCAGAAGAATGGTTATCGTGGGCTATAACATCAACGATGTAATATACGTATATAATGTAATACTGGCTCAGTGGCGAAGGTGTTACGGACACAGTTCGTAACCTGCATACAGCATTCGAAACACAGCTGCGGACGATTTGGCAACTGCCGTGCGCTGGTAATTTTATAAAATAGTATAGATGCCGGTCATTCAGAAAGCAATATCAAAAATCACGAACAGTAAAAATTGTTGGGGTTGACTGCAACGTCCTGTAAAGGATATGCAACTAACGTTTTGTTACGTTTTATACAGTGCTGACTGCAGAAATTTAACAGGATTTGCAGCATTTGTTGGAGTTGGTTAGATTACAGGTCTTGGTCGGTGATGTGATAGGGTCATCGTATTTTGCAGGCCGGAATGCATGGAGGAATAGGTGGTCAATCTTTCCCTCTCTTTGTGGGTGAATCATGACCTTGTAACATCTTACTGTGCCTGTTCGCATATGTGAAGTTCCAGTACCGACCTTGCACACCCTGCTTGCTTTTGCGTTCTGGGGGATGGGTGGGTGGAAGATGTGTGGTTGGGTAGAGGATGTGTGGGTGGGTGATTGTATATGAGAAAGGGTGTGTGGTTAAGGGATGTGCGGTTGGGGGATGGGTGGGTAGATGATGTATGGGTGGGCAGAGGATATGTGGGTGGGTGAGTGTGTGTAGGTTAGGAGATGGTGGGGGATGTTTGTAGGGGTGGGCTCGGGATCTATGAATGGGCTGGGGGAGATGGGAGATTATGTGGGTGGGTGAGGAATTTGTGTGTGGGTAGGTGCGGGATATGTGAGTTGGCGGGGAGATGTGGGTATGCGTGGGGGATGTGTGGCTGAGGAATGTGTGTTTGGCTGGGTGTTTGGAGGTGTGTGGGTGGAGGAGGATATGTGGTTGAGTGATTGTTGGTGGGTAATGGGATGGGTAGAGGATATGTGAGTGGGTGGGGAGATGTGTATAGGTGGGTGGATGTCTGTGGGTGGGGGATGTGTGGGTTGGGGAATGTATGTGTGCTTGGGGTGTGGGTGGGCGGGATGTGTGGAGGATGAGAGGTGTGTGTGTGGGTGGGGAGATGTGCAGTTGTAGGGATGCGGTGGATGGGTGGGGGAATGTATGTGTGTGTGGGTTATGTGTGTGGTTGGGTGGGGAAGTTGGAGTGAATGGGGGATGTGTGGGTGGATGGTGGATGTGTCTCATAACATAGTAATGATGCATTGTTTATGTTTGCAAAATTCATTTGACAATGTTTGTTCCTATGCACTGTTGATGAAAGAAAGATGAGTGAAAGATGAGTGATCTATGAGTGGGCTGGGGGAGATGGGAGATTATGTGGGTGTGTGAGGAATTTGTGTGTGGGTAGGTGCGGGATATGTGAGTTGGCGGGGAGATGTGTGTATGCGTGGGGGATGTGTGGCTGAGGAATGTGTGTTTGGCTGGGTGTTTGGAGGTGTGTGGGTGGAGGAGGATATGTGGTTGAGTGATTGTTGGTGGGTAATGGGATGGGTAGAGGATATGTGAGTGGGTGGGGAGATGTGTATAGGTGGGTGGATGTCTGTGGGTGGGGGATGTGTGGGTTGGGGAATGTATGTGTGCTTGGGGTGTGGGTGGGCGGGATGTGTGGAGGATGAGAGGTGTGTGTGTGGGTGGGGAGATGTGCAGGTGTAGGGATGCGGTGGATGGGTGGGGGAATGTATGTGTGTGTGGGTTATGTGTGTGGTTGGGTGGGGGAGTTGGGGTGAATGGGGGATGTGTGGGTGGATGGTGGATGTGTCTCATAACATAGTAATATGCATTGTTTATGTTTGCAAAATTTATTTGACAATGTTTGTTCCTATGCACTGTTGATGAAAGAAAGATGAGTGATTGGAAGGGCCGAATGTAAGAATGTAAAAATTTGTTACCCTTTGAAAATAAAGTCTGTTCGTTCGTTCGTTCGTTCTGAGTGGGAAAGGAGAGTGTTCAAACATAGTCCTTAAGGAGAATTTACTTTGAGCCAGGTAGGGAGAAAAGACTACAACAGCCTCACTTCTATAGATACATGCTCTTTTAAAGACCCAGACGACTTGAGCAACAATGAATGGGACATTCAAGTTAAAACTATAGTTTTAAAGAGGATTCACAAACAACAACAACAACATAACTGCGAGGATATGTTTACATATTTTGCCAGATACCACTGGCATACAGATGGCAATGGTGACAACAAGTGACATATCGCAGATAGCTGGCAAAACAATCACAACAAATGACGTAGCCGTGACCTTGCCTCTTAGCTTAAGGGATATTGTCAGTCAAGATAGCATCTACTTACTGGTAAGTTGCCTTTTATTCATTCTTTTTAGTTTTCTCAGTTTCAGTTGTCAACTGCAAAGCAAGGGAAACGACACATTGAAATAAGAAGGTGCAAATTACACTAACAGCGAGCACATGTAAGAGGCTAATGAAAATACAATATTTGCTTACAAATATTTGAAAGAGTCAATGTTCTTTGGTTTTGTAATGAGAACAGAGACATTGGAAAACATCAGGACTGATGGGCAGCTCAGCAGTAGAATAGACAGAGGCAGACTACGAGAAAGTATGTAGGATAGTGTGCATAGTATACCTGTGTGTTGGTTTGTCGAGACTCTTGTCTGTTTCACTGTTTGCATGGAGCAGTGAGGAGAATTTGTTGTGATATTTCCTGGCACAGGAACAGGGCATATAGGGGCGACCCGTTGTCGTGAAGATGGAAATGCTACAAACTGACTAACTAATGCAACTAAGTTAAACTAATTTGAACCCAAGATTGATTAAAAGTACCAACAGACAGAGATCACTTGGAAGCCTATGAAATCTATGCGATCTGGTAGGACACATGATGGTTATGATGTAGATCTCTTCCCTTCTGTGTTACTGGTGTGATGTTTTTATCGATTGAGTGACACTTGATTTCTCGTCCATTAGCCCAATGCGTTATTCTGAAAGATACGGCGTGTTCATCAGCTGTTATTGTACTGATGCTGTGATCATATTAAAGAAGCAAACATCGATACTTCATTGAAAACAGACACATCAAAATCAACATCAGTTCCGAGACGAACGAGACATGAGCAGTCTTTTTTCTGTGAGGGTAAATCAAAAGCGTAGACATGGTTAAGTTATATAGCCCTAGTTGTCTCGGAGACTCCATCGCATTCCTTATGATCTATTTCAGATATCAGTGATAGATCTACCTTTTCCAAGCTCAAGAACCTCCTCCACGTTAAACATCACAGGCAAAACTATATTCTGTCGCATGGTGGACGAGAATCGTCACAAGGTGAAAGTTGATACTTCGGATCCTATAACTTTGGAGTTTAGATCCAGCTTAGGTGACTAAAAATACGCATTCCTTGTTATTGTAATATCATTGCATACTATAATGTTGGGGTGAAATTATGTCTTTGAGTACGCAGTTGCAGTAGATACAACAGCTGCCAAAACATTAATAGCATATTTTTTAGTACGTGTGTTTCCATGTGAGATGTCTGAGACATCCTGGGCATATCGTGGAAAGATCGCATTACAAACACGTGCATGAAAGAGCGGATATTACCACAGTGCACGCCCTTCTCAAGCAGAAACGCCTCCGGTGGCTGGGCCATGTATCTCGAATAGAGTATGAACGTATTCACAAGGATCTCCTAAACGGAGAACTAGCCACAGGGAAGAGGCCAACTGGAAGACCCCAAATCCGATATACGGATGTGTGTAAACAAGATATGAAAACCCTTGGCATAGATCCAGACACGTGGGAAAGAGTTGCAACAGACAGATGTTACTGGAGACGAGATGTACGAAACGGACTGGTGCTCTTTGAGCGCATTCTTATCCAACAAACTGAAGACAGGAGGCACAGGCATAAAATGCAGTCACTTACTGCGGGACTTGCCTCGTCTTACAGATGAGGAAAATGTGACAGAGATTGTCACTCTAGCATTGGACTATACAGTCACCAGCTGTGCTGCCAGTTGCCTCCCAAGCTGCACAACTCTATAGTCCTAATTAGATAGTCGCGGTTCCAACTTCACGGCAACGGATCATCCCCATTATGCTCTGTTCCAATGCCTGTGAATATCACACAAAATACTCTTCACTGCCCAGTGTGAAAAGTGGAACAAAGAGGAGTCTCGGCAAGCCAACAGCCAGCACAGGTATACTGTGTATAATGCCGACGCCAGAATGCCAACACAAAGGTCCTCCACAAAAAAATACAGTTCATCGTCGATGGAATCGGCAGTCACAAGAAAGACTTCATTGACCCGGGTTTTATCACAAATGGCTGGGTCTCTTTCCGCAGGGCGACCCACCGAGAGCGCCGCACAAAGCACGAACTCCGTAGCTCCAGCAACGACTCATAGGAGTCTCCTGAAAAATGACTCGTGAATCGAAAAGGCAAACCAGTCAATTCAGCAACAGCCGACCGCCATCGTTTGGAACATGCAGTTCATGCTACAAACAACCGCGGGCAGATGTAAAAGCATTCCACGCGAAATTCACAGCTCACAGTGTCGCGCAATGCACTCACTCAGTAACAGGGAGACGGATCCATGCACTACCGGTTAAACATCAGGAAAATGCGAATGAAAACCGTAGCCTCACTTAAACACTCCAGAGGCCTTAACAGTTAAGATGCCTATCCGCAATGTTGGGGACCGGAAGTCCAACTCTATAGTCCTAAGGACTGAATGGCCTACAACTAATACTTGTTTTGACAAGTTATCAGACAGGCAGTGTGATCAACATCTTGTGCCACATACATTTGAATACTGAAGATCAAATGGTTTGGCCATCTCGTTAGAATGCGACACTAGCACCTAACAGCATTTACCCTACATAGTAGAAGATTTTCTAAGAGATCAAGAGGACGCCCGAGAAGAAAACAGATTGACAACATCAAAGACATTGTACTAACACATGTATTGACACTATCCACTGGGCGCTGAAGCAACAAATATTCCTCCCCACGACTCTAAACAGCAACAGTGGAAGATGATGATGATGATGTTGTTTTAACAATGTTTGCTTTATACACATACCAGCCAATGTCCTACCATGGCTTCCCTGTAGGTATGTTAAACAAGTAAAGTAACATGTTTCACGCCTTGAGGCCCATTGTGTTAATAGCGCTACCTCAAATGTTTATAGACCAATCTGTACTCGCTGGGCGTGTGGTCAATATTGTTCCGGACGCCTTTACTTCCCAGCACACGTTCTGATAGCTTTGTGAGGCTTGGTCGACTGGTATGCTTGTAATAAGTAAGTAAATAATCCATTTACACGCTCTGATGGGTATGTAGGCAGATGGTAAAGCATACAGAAGTAGAATTCGCGCCCTAATGCGTATGTGGGCATATGGTAAAACATCAATCAATCAACCATTTGCCATGCCGGAAAGCGTGGGCGGTCATGACTCGCCATTTCACTTGTTCACCAGAGTCGTGGATTACCTCAGTGTTCCTGTCTCGTCCATGCCATGTGGCTAAGCTATCCAGGTATTTTCCTCTCGGTCTTCCTCTTGGTCTGTTCCCTTCGATCTTGCCAGTTGCCACTAAGTTCTCCAATCCATTGCTTCTCATAACATGTCCAAAACATTTGACTGTCTTGGTCTAATTTCTCAATAAGTCTATAATTTTCATTATTTTGACTCTCTACGTCTAATTTCTCTAATCAATTTACAATTGTCATTTGTCTCCTGTAATACTTGGTCATTGGTTTTTCTGTCTGTCCATGGTATTCTTTGCATTTTCCCCAGAAACCACATTTCTGCAGCCATCAGATGTTTTTCAGCTTGACTGCTCATTGTCCAAGTTTCACTTCCATACAAAAGAACAGGCTCCATGTATCCCCTCAACACTCTTTTTCTCGTTTCAATTGATATCTTTTGTTAAAAACATACAGAAGTAGAATACCCTTCTTGATGGGTATTTGGTGCATGGTGCTAGTCCCATATTGTATAGAGGAATAGCAACTTGATGAGTAGTGTGGACAATATTTCCTGGCTGCTTGTACTTTCAGATACCCATCTCGGGACTCATGTTAGCCTTCTGTAGAATGTACATGAGTGCAGCTATAGACATATCTACATATCAACTATCACCCTTACTGAAACTTCCAAATATACCCATGTCCGCAAAACGACAGATAATAAACAGCCTATTCACACCAACCCTATGCTACCAATCTTAAACTTGTATTTTATCCAAATCACACTTTCGCAAAATTAACGCCTGCGAGATGAGATGCCTGAAGAGAGCTGCCAACTTAACAATCCGAGACAGAGTAAGAATTGTTAAAGACATTGTACAATCACACGGAATGACACTACCCAGTGCCGCCCATCGGTCGCTGGAGCGGAATTTATTCCTCCCCATGACGCTTGACGTGGCCGTGGGGTTAGCAGCTTTCTCCGCTAACCCCGAATACTCTCGTCACGTGACGCGACGAGAATTAGCAGTGGTTCGAATCGCAAAAGTGACTTATGAGAGTATGGAGCCGGTCGCTCAGAAAGTCGTGGCGTGCTGGTGAGCGTAATCTAGCCTAGGAATCAACATACAGCTGAAAGATGCTGGTGTTGACCGCAATATCCTGAAACAGGATGGAAACGCGGGGAAAAAAAATGACGCTTGACGGAGAAGTGGAAGATGATGATGATGATGATAATGACGATGA
Organism: Cepaea nemoralis; assembly: GCA_014155875.1. Lineage (NCBI taxonomy): Eukaryota > Metazoa > Mollusca > Gastropoda > Stylommatophora > Helicidae > Cepaea > Cepaea nemoralis. The sequence goes on along the minus strand of JACEFZ010024168.1, from coordinate 264,214 downwards.
TGATGATGATGATGATGATGATGATGATGATGATGATGATGATGATGATGACGATGACGATGATGATGATGATGATGATGATGATGACGATGATGATGATGATGATGATGATGATGATGATGATGATGATGATGATGATAGGCATATGATTACACTGAATTTCTTATCCATATAACCTATCCAGAAGCTGGGGTCGACCCGAACAATGAAGGATACAGGACAATACTGACAACTTGAACGTGATAGTGCACGAATCAGGATTTCAGAGGAGAAAGTCAGCGACGTTCTTCAAAGATTAGTGATTAGTGAGGATCGTCAAAGGGATTAGAAATTAGAGAGGACCGCAAAAAGTGATTAATGATTAGTGAGGATCGCCAAAATGATTAGTGAGGATCGCCAAAGTGATTAGTGAGGATCGCGAAAGTGATTAGTGAGGATCACCAAAGTGATTAGTGAGGATTGTTAAAGTCACGAGTGAGGATCGTCAAAGTGATTAGTGAGGATATTCAAAGTGATTAGTGAGGATCGTCAAAGTAATTTGTGATTAGTGAGGATCATAAAAAGTGATTAGTGATTTGTTACGATCGACATCTTCTGACTCTGGACAGGGTTCATAAACTGCCCTTAACATCTCCACCAGCGTACATATACTGATTGCGCCAGTCCCACGTTAATTAATCAAATATCTTGTGCTCTTGACAAAATGTTCATATCTGACGACTCCCCGTTTCACTCTCGTATCCATCATTGTGGATAAGCAAGTCAGGTCTTAGTCAGATATGACTGAGCTACCGTATGACAGTAGACGGTACTACCTGCTTTCTGTCAGCGTCGAATGTTGGGCGGCGCTTACCAAACCCGACACCCCACATTGTGCCAACGGCTTCGGGCGGAAGAGCGCAATAGGGAGGGTACTAGCCTTATCCCGGTGCGAGGAAATGCAACCCAAAGACAAAATAAGTCATGGCAGGGCAGACCAGGCCCTAAGCCTTGGTTGGCAGCTGGTCTAGGATCGAAGCTCCGACAGGCGGACAGTTAGAGCATTGCTTTGCTGATCTGGCAGCTTCTGCAGCTTGTCTTGTTCCAGATTATAAGTGTCAACCTTCCTCTGGAGTGAACTAGGCAGGCCGAAAGAGGGATCATGCTGCATGGGCAACACATGGTTTCTTTATTTTAGCCAAGGCTTTGTGCTATGGAGAGGCAATAACTCCATCCCTGGTCTTAACCGGTCTCGAAATCAAAGCGAGAGGCAGCTGTTACGGGTTATAAGTCCTTGTCAGTTGGCGTAGACATGGGGCGCCACGCGTTGCCTCTGACGGTGGGAGACATCTACAGGTGTCACTGATCAGCTACCGCCCGCCTCAAGCTGGGCAGCCCCCAGCCAATTGGGTGCTGATCCGCCACATCCTGCCTGCTTCAATGGGTGCTTGGGGCTAGGACAAAATCTGAATCGCAGGCTGTAAAACCAATGCACCAGGTACTAATAAAAAGAATAGAAACCTCAAGCTACGGCTTGCAACCTGGATCGTGAGAACCATGTGTCTAGGATTTTCCACTGGCTTGACAAATATTGACGATGTGAGAAAAACGGCTGTGATTGAATCTGAACTCAATCGTCTTAACATTGATATTGCTGACCTGCAGGAGACTCGCCTCGCTGAGGAAGGGTCACTCAGGGAAAACAATTATACCTTTTCTGGAAGGGAAGAGGGCAGGTAGAAAAAAAGGCAACATGGTGTGGGCTTTGCAGTGAAGAATTCACTACTGGGAATGATTGATATCCCAGATGGAGGTAATGAAAGATTATTATCACTGCGCTTGGCAACCTCTTGTGGATTTGCCACCATTCTCACTGCATATGCACCGACACTCGCTTCCTCTGATGATGTGAAGGATACGTTCTATGAGTAGCTAGATTCTGCGATCAAGGCAGTTCCAAAATCCAACTACATTTATATGCTCGGTGATTTCAATGCTCGTGTGGGCAAGGACTCGAGTTCATGGCCAGTGTGCCTTGGAAAATAAAACATCGGTTGCATGAATGATAACGGGCAAAGGCTGCTGGAGCATTGCACTAGAAATGACGTATGTATTACAAACTCCTCTTTTAAAACAAAAGAGATGCATAAGGTCACATGGAAACATCCAAGATCCAGCCATTGGCATCAGCTGGACTTCATTATCACACGGAGACAACATCTGAACCATACATCATTAACTCGAAGTTAACACAGTGCTGACTGTGATACAGATCATTCTTTGGTTGTTGCAAGGGTTAGACTGAGACCAAAGAGAATCTACACAGCTAAACACAAGTCTAGCCCCAGGATTAATATTACTAACACTCAGGATCCTGGAAAGTGCTTTGAATTTCAACAGCAACTTGAAGACGCTTTCAATGATACATCAGAAAGTTGTATAGTAAATGATAAATGGAGTAAACTTAAGGAAACTATCTATAAAACAGCGGTAGGGGTTTACGGCACTGTGGATCATAAGAGGCAGGACTGGTTTGCGGCAAACAGCCAGATACTGCAGCCCTTGATTGATAAAAAGAAGATAGCTCTCTTAAGAACAAGGAAATACCAACGCGTAACACTCTGAGTGGGCTGAAGCAAGCTAGGAAGGATGTACAAAAGGCTGCCAGGCAGTGTGCGAATGACTATTGGATCAAGTTATGTGAGTCCATTCAAATCGCAAGTGATAAGGGAAACATCAGAAGCATGTATGAAGGGATAAAGAAAACCTGTGGTCCAATGATCAAAAGAAGTGCACCGCTGAAAACCTTGACTGGAGAAATCATCACTGATAAGAAACAGCAGATGGATAGATGGGTCGAGCACTATTTGGAGCTTTACTCAAGTGAGACCAAGCTAGCGGATGATGCCCTCAACGCCATAGAGGCCCTGCCAACTCTTGACCACCTGGACACACTTCCCACTATAACAGAAGTTAAGTGTGCTATAAATGAGCTTGCATCTGGCAAGGCTCCAGGTAAGGATGGGATTCCAATAGAGGTAATCAGGAGTGGGCAAGACACACTCTCTCTACAGATCCACCAGCTAATAGAGCTATGCTGGCGAGAAGGAAAAGTCCCACAGGATTTCAAAGATTCAAACATCATAACGCTGTACAAGAACAAGGGAGATCGGAGCGACTGTAACAACTATAGGGGTATCTCACTTCTGTGTATTGTTGGGAAAGTATTTGCCAGAATTGTCCTGCACAGACTTCAAGTCCTGGGAGATCAAGTCTACCCCGATTCACAGTGCGGCTTCCGTCAGAACCGGTCTACCATTGATATGATATTCTCATTGCGACAGATGCAAGAAAAATGCCGGGAACAAAATCAGCCACTGTTTATTGCCTTCATCGACCTCACAAAGGCATTCGATTTGGTCAGTCGTGAGGGTCTGTTCAAAGCACTAAAGAAAATTGGCTGCCCACCAGCTCTTCTGTCCATTGTGGAATCGTTCCACACAGGCATGAAGGGTATAATCAAGTTTGATGGCTCAACTTCAGAAGAGTTTGAAATCAAGAGTTGAGTTAAGCAAGGTTGTGTACTAGCCCCCACTCTATTTGAGATATACTTTTCACTTCTACTGAAATATGCCTTTCGTGATCAGGATGACGGTATATACATTCACTCACGCTCAGATGGTGGCCTCTATAATGCTCAGAGATTGAAGGCCAAGACCAAAATTAGCAGGGTACTAATCAGAGAGTTGCTTTTTGCGGATGATGCTGCGATTACGACCCACTCTGAGGAAGAATTACAACATCTACTATCTGCATTCTCCAATGCTTATTCTGAATTTGGTTTAACAATTAACAAAAAGAAGACACAGATTATGTCACAAGGTGCACATGGTGTACCATCAATCTTTATTGACGACGCCGAACTGGAGATAGTAGACCATTTTACATATCTAGGATCAGAGGTAAATAGCAAATTATCCCTCGATCAGGAAATCAACACCAGTATTGGCAAGGCAGCAACAACAATGAACATGTTAGCAAAAAGAGTCTGGGAGAACAGGAAGCTTACTGCCAAAACAAAAGTCCTCGTCTACCAAGCCTGTGTCCTTAGTACTCTTCTTTATGGCAGTGAGACCTGGACAACTTACTCACGCCAAGAGAAACGTTTAAACAGCTTTCATATGCGGTGTCTGCGAAGAATACTTGGTATTAAGTGGCAAGACAAAATCACAAATACTGAAGTATTGGAAAGATCAGGTTGTGTGACGGTGTATTCCATGCTCAGTCTTCGTAGACTTAGATGGATAGGACACGTTAGGAGGATGGATGATGGTAGAATACCAAAGGACATCTTTTTTGGTGAATTACAGACGGGTAGGAGATCTCAGGGTCGGCCTCTACTACGATACAAAGATGTGTGTAAGCGGGACATGATTGATACAGGCATTGATAATGCACATTGGGAGCACGTCGCCGCTGAACGTGTTGCATGGAGGGCAACTATCAGTAATGGAATAAAGACAAAGGAGAAAATGATTGCAGATAAAGCACACACAGAGCGTGAGAGACGAAAGATGGTGCAAAATGGTGGAAATGACCATGTTTTCACATGCACCTACTGTGGGCAAACATTTGCAGCAAGAATTGGCCTTACCAGCCACACTCGCCACCGCCATGGATCGTAGTTATTAAGCCTTCTAGAAGCACAATGTACCAAACTATCGTCTGTCAAGACGGAAAGGTGCCAATGGATAAGCAAGTAGATTTCCAAGTGCCCTTAAGGGCGTATGTTCGTCCAGTGTTTCTTAAGGCGTTTATGTCTGGCCCATCCATTGCACTTCCCAGCTCAATTACAGCCATGATCCCCAGACGATCGGCTCTCTCGTCGCCTTTCACGCCTGAGTGCCCCGGGACGTAGATGAAAGTTAGCTTATCTAATTGTGGTGTGCTTACTGTGTACAGCCAGTCTTGTCATATGAGGACAGTCTTCAGGAACGTGTGGTAGATTTTCTCAGTATTACGCAGGTCTTTGAAATGCCGCCTCTTAATGATACAAGACTTCGAAATGCCGCCCCTCCTTCGCTGCTTATACCGCCCCCTTATGGTGCCACCTGATGAGATCGCCTCACTGTATCATAGCACGCACGGCCCTGGCAGTCTTGAACATATTAATTGAATCTTACAGTATTCATGCATGTGAATACGTTTCTGTGCTAAGTATTGATGGGGAACCCAAGTATGTGTATAATAACAGTCTGTTCCCTTTTCCTCGAAGAATAAATATACTAATATACATATTATTTCAACAGATGATCAAGAGCAACAGACTCTCAACAACGACACGTTACTGAAGATAGCTCTTAGAGACTTCCAGGAATCTTCTCTTGTGGTTAAGTTCACCATTGAGGATGACTACACCGCCTTTACCGTGGACGGCCGACTAGAGAAAGCGCCCACGGACATCACGTATCATTTTCGTGTAAACGTGATCAGAGGGATAGCGACTGTAGTCAGCAATAACTTTAAAATCAAAGCTGATATTGCTTTTGATTCCGGGGCTCTAAAGATTTCCTACACCAAAGAAGTGTCCCAGTGGAATTTTCTCTTTCTGAAAATAACTTTCCAAGATGGTACATGGGTGTTTGTTGAAATGTTTACTCGTGTTTATTAGTTACCAGTATTATCATTTATACTCTTAAAAGATGCGAGGGTTTGTTACAGTATTGCTATCTTTGTTCTAATTGTTTCTTAAAGATTAATTTATTGACAATATATGGGGTATTAAAAATCGGGATTTTTAAAAAATTATAAAAATGTGTGTGTGTGTGTGTGTGCGTGCGTGCGTGCGCGCGTGTGTGTGTGTGTGTGTGTGTGTGTGTGTGTGTGTGTGTAGGTAAGTCACAAATGGCTGTAGACAATAACGAAATATGATAACAACTTGAAATCAGTTTATTTCTCAACATAATTTCCACCAACATTGATGCATTTATCCCATCGTTTTATTAGTCCTCCCAAACCGGCTGTATAGAACTGTGAGCTCTGTTTTCTAAACCACGTTTTCACTTTACATTCAACTTCGGCGTCATTCGCGAAATGTCTCCCGCCAAGACAGGTTTTCAGTGGACCAAAAAAGTGTAAATCGCAAGGGGCTAAGTCGGGGCTGTAAAGTGGATGTTCCAGAACTACCGACTTTAGTTGTTTAATTGTCTCCTGAGTTAATCGAGCCTTATGTGGTCTGGAATTGTTATGAAGAAGCAACACTTCCCTAGTCAGCAGTCCTGGAAATTTCAATCGACCATGCATAACGCTGTATGCTGAACCATGTGAGCACCCTTGAAAATGCCTCAGAGTCTATCGTTATTCGCCTGTCACCCCTAATCATCTCCTCTACCAGCTTCACGGATGCGTCTGTTGCAATCCCAACAGGACGACCAGATCGGGTTTCATCAACAATTTTAGAGCGCCCTTGAGAAAATTTGTCTACCCAGCTTTGCACCGCTATACGGGACAAACATTTGTCAGCATAAACAGGAAGCATTTTCTCATGAATGTCCTTTGCAAGCAGTCCTTTTGCAAACTGCAAAACGCACAACAGCACGTTGATCTTTGGTTGTACACTCCGCAAGTGCAGTCGCCATTGTGTTTATGCGCTGCGCATGCGCATGAGACACCTAGCGCCACCTAACGAACAGGAATAGAAGGTTCGATGTTGCTGTCACCTTATGAAACCCGTATAAAACACCAATTAAATTTACCTGCCATAAGAAAGAACTGCGTGACCTACTTACTGATCGCTCTCGTATTTATAACCACGTATATTATATCCATAATGCAATAACAATTAGATAAATAAGTCAGTACACGCTTCCCGTTTTGAATGCTCGATAATATCCGTCTCAGTTTTGGCCTAACAGGCTTTGCAATTAATAATAAAATACGTATTTGCATTTTGCTTCCTTTTTACAATCATGACTAGGAAATACCTAGATGGCGATGTTATAGAGAAAAAATAAGAAACAACTGAAACGTTCCGATAAAACTGTATGGAATAGAGAGAAAAAGCAGCGGCTGCAGCAGGATATAACAATATGAATTGGAAACAAATAGGTATTTTAAATTCCTGCGAAAAAAAAACGAACTAAACATTAACAAACGTTGCACATACCTTACAAGGAGATCCACGTGTCGCGAAATACAGGTGAAAAATCCGAAATCAGAAGCACTCAATAAATATAAAAATGAATAATAAAATAAGATAAAATACACACGAACGCATACAATACGACACACAGACGTTTCGATTCTAAGAATCTTTGTCAATGACAACACAGATAGCTGACGACAAACAACGACAAAAACACAAACACACGACCTATCACTTAAAGTGCACAACCTGATAATTCCATGTGGGGCAGAAAATGTGACTTGGCCAGCTGCGAAAACGCTTGTGGCGCAGAATTGAAAATGGGTTGCCAAAAAGGATTTGAGTAGCCAAAAATATGTGAACAGTCTGCTATGGAAAACATAGAAATGTGGGGACAATTAAGTCTAGATATCGCGGGGGGGGGGGGGGGGGGAACAGAACGGTAATAGGGAGTGTAAACAATTGGGGAAGATGCCACAGTTATACTGTAGCGTCCACGACAGTATTAATTCCTGCCGGGTGGATGCATCCCAGATTGTTGATAAGCTGGCATTCAATTCTAAGTCTGACACAGCTATTTGAGAAGCAGGGTTTTAATGCGGTGACACATGCATCGTCGGCTCCATTGTGGTTGGAGGAATTGAAATGGTTGGGGACAGGTTTGTCAGCGCCCTGATTGATGTCTCTGAGGTGTTCTCTAAAACGATCCGCAAGACGTCTGCCCGTTTGGCCAATGTATTTCATGTCACATCGTTTGCAGATGATAACATAAATCAGATTGCGGGATGTGCAGGTGAAAGAATCTTTCAAGGTGAAGGTGCCTCGGGGAAATGCAATTTCTGGTGTCTGAACAACGTATGGGCATGTCAGACAGTTCCTACGATGGCATTCGAAGGTGCCCACGGATGAAGTAACCGTGGGGAGGCGACTATGCACAAGGTGGTCTCTGAGGCTCTGGTTACGGCGGAAAATTACCCTGGGGCCATTTGAGAATACCTCACGAGTGGTAGGATCCGATTCCAAGATGGACCAGTGTCTCAGGAAAATGTGCTTGATGGCATAGGCATGTGGATGGAAGGTGAGGATAAGCTTGGGTTCATTGTTCTGAGGTCGCGTATGCTTGGCGAGGGACATTTCCCGCGAGACCTGGGTTATGCGACAGAGAGCTGTCGACAAGACGTCCTCTGGGTAGGACCGTCTGCGGAAAAAGTCCAGCATTTCGTGGGCTCTCTCGAGGAAGTCATTATCATCCTGACAGATGCGACGAAGGCGGAGTAGCTGGGAATATGGGATGGAATCTTTGCAGCTTTTGGGGTGGGATGAGCTGTACAGGAGGAAACCGTGAGCATCAGTAGGTTTATAGTACACGGAGGTCGTGAGGCCTGTAGAGTTTAACTTAATGGTGGTGTCAAGAAAATTGACAGAGGTGGTGGAAATTTCTGAGGTGAATTGGATCGATGGATGGAAGTTCTTGACATAATTAATGAACCGGTTCAGTTCCGCCTCCGACATGTCAGTGAGACCTATGCCGTCATCGATGTAGCGTCGGTAAAAAGAAGGGAGAAGACCATCATAGCTGAGTTCAATCTGGTGTTCCAGATGTCCCATAAATACACATGCGTAGCTGGGTCCCATTTTAGTGCCCATGGCGACACCGCTGATTTGTTCAAAGTAGTGGCCATTGAACTCAAAGGAATTGTTGGTGAGGACCAATTCAGCGAGTCTCACAAGTGTGCGTGTAGGGATGGCTTGATCTGTGCGTTGATCCAGAAAGAACAGTAGCGCCCTGAGGCCATCAGCGTGAGGAATGGAGGTATAGAGGGAACATACATCTATTAGGAATAGTCTGTATGTGTTCCCAGGAGTCAGTTGGAGAGAGTTGAATGAAAGTAACGCATGCGTTGTATCCTTGATGTATGACGGGAGATTCGCAACTAGAGGTTGGAAAATCCTGTCAAGAAACGCTGAGATCAGTTCAGTCGGGCACGAGCAGGCAGAAACTATCGGACGTCCAGGATACCTTACCACCCAGTGCCACTTCACTTCACATCCATGACTCCGACTTGGGCAAACCCACCCTCTACATGCTGCCCAAAATACATAAACTTAAAAATCCTGGACGTCCGATAGTTTCAGCCTGCTCGTGCCCGACTGAACTGATCTCAGCGTTTCTTGACAGGATTTTCCAACCTCTAGTTGCGAATCTCCCGTCATACATCAAGGATACAACGCATGCGTTACTTTCATTCAACTCTCTCCAACTGACTCCTGGGAACACATACAGACTATTCCTAATAGATGTATGTTCCCTCTATACCTCCATTCCTCACGCTGATGGCCTCAGGGCGCTACAGTTCTTTCTGGATCAACGCACAGATCAAGCCATCACTATACGCACACTTGTGAGACTCGCTGAATTGGTCCTCACCAACAATTCCTTTGAGTTCAATGGCCACTACTTTGAACAAATCAGCGGTGTCGCCATGGGCACTAAAATGGGACCCAGCTACGCATGTGTATTTATGGGACATCTGGAACACCAGATTGAACTCAGCTATGATGGTCTTCTCCCTTCTTTTTACCGACGCTACATCGATGACGGCATAGGTCTCACTGACATGTCGGAGGCGGAACTGAACCGGTTCATTAATTATGTCAAGAACTTCCATCCATCGATCCAATTCACCTCAGAAATTTCCACCACCTCTGTCAATTTTTTTGACACCACCATTAAGTTAAACTCTACAGGCCTCACGACCTCCGTGTACTATAAACCTGTTGATGCTCATGGTTTCCTCCAGTACAGCTCATCCAACCCCAAAAGCTGCAAAGATTCCATCCCATATTCCCAGCTACTCCGCCTTCGTCGCATCTGTCAGGATGATAATGACTTCCTCGAGATAGAACACGAAATGCTGGACTTTTTCCGCAGACGGTCCTACCCAGAGGACGTCTTGTCGACAGCTCTCTGTCGCATAACCCAGGCCTCGCGGGAAATGTCCCTCGCCAAGCATACGCGACCTCAGAACAATGAACCCAAGCTTATCCTCACCTTCCACCCACAGGCCTATGCCATCAAGCACATTTTCCTGAGACACTGGTCCATCTTGGAATCGGATCCTACCACTCGTGAGGTATTCTCAAATGGCCCCAGGGTAATTTTCCGCCGTAACCAGAGCCTCAGAGACCACTTTGTGCACAGTCGCCTCCCCACGGTTACTTCATCCGTGGGCACCTTCGAATGCCATCGTAGGAACTGTCTGACATGCCCATACGTTGTTCAGACACCAGAAATTGCATTTCCCCGAGGCACCTTCACCTTGAAAGATTCTTTCACCTGCACATCCCGCAATCTGATTTATGTTATCATCTGCAAACGATGTGACATGAAATACATTGGCCAAACGGGCAGACGTCTTGCGGATCGTTTTAGAGAACACCTCAGAGACATCAATCAGGGCGCTGACAAACCTGTCCCCAACCATTTCAATTCCTCCAACCACAATGGAGCCGACGATGCATGTGTCACCGCATTAAAACCCTGCTTCTCAAATAGCTGTGTCAGACTTAGAATTGAATGCCAGCTTATCAACAATCTGGGATGCATCCACCCGGCAGGAATTAATACTGTCGTGGACGCTACAGTATAACTGTGGCATCTTCCCCAATTGTTTACACTACCTATTACCGTTCTGTTCCCCCCCCCCCCCCCCGCGATATCTAGACTTAATTGTCCCCACATTTCTATGTTTCCATAGCAGACTGTTCACATATTTTTGGCTACTCAAATCCTTTTTGGCAACCCATTTTCAATTCTGCGCCACAAGCGTTTTCGCAGCTGGCCAAGTCACATTTCTGTCCCACATGGAATTATCAGGTTGTGCACTATAAGTGATAGGTCGTGTGTTTGTGTTTTTGTCGTTGTTTGTCGTCAGCTATCTGTGTTGTCATTGACAAAGATTCTTAGAATCGAAACGTCTGTGTGTCGTATTGTATGCGTTCGTGTGTATTTTATCTTATTTTATTATTCATTTTTATATTTATTGAGTGCTTCTGATTTCGGATTTTTCACCTGTATTTCGCGACACGTGGATCTCCTTGTAAGGTATGTGCAACGTTTGTTAATGTTTAGTTCGTTTTTTCTCGCAGGAATTTAAAATACCTATTTGTTTCCATTTCGATAAAAATGTATCCTGTTCGATCTTCACAACAAATACTGTAATTCTTCTTCTTCTTCTTCTTCTTCTTCTTCTTCTTCTTCTTCTTCTTCTTCTTCTTCTTCTTCTTCTTCTTCTTCTTCTTCTTCTTCTTCTTCTTCTTCTTCTCTTCTTCTTCTTCTTCTTCTTCTTCTTCTTCTTCTTCTTCTTCTTCTTCTTCTTCTTCGTCTTCTTCTTCTTCCACTTCTTCTTCTTCTTCTTCTTCTTCTTCTTCTTCTTCTTCTTCTTCTTCTTCTTCTTCTTCTTCTTCTTCTTCTTCTTCTTCTTCTTCTTCTTATTATTATTATTATTATTATTATTATTATTATTATTATTCCTGTTCTTTTTCACCATCGCATTATTATTATTCACGATGTACTGTAGATGATCAGTTCAGGTCTTAGTCAGATATGACTGAGCTACCGTATAACAGTAGACAGTACTACCTGGTTTCTGTTAGTTCCGAACGTTGGGCGGCGCTTACCAAACCCGACACCCCACATTGTGCCATCGGCTTCGGGCGGAAGAGCGCAATTGGGAGGGTACAAGCCTTACCCTGGTGCGAGGAAATGTAAGCTAAAGACAAAATGTCATGGCAGGGCAGACCAGGGCCTAAGCCTTGGTTGGCGGCTGGTCTATAATCGAAGCTCCGACAGGCGGACAATTAGAGCATTGCTTTGCTGATCCGGCAGCTTCTGTAGCTTGTCTTGTTCCAGACGTAGAGGTGTTACCTTTCCTCTGGAGTGAACTAGGCAGGCCGAGAGAGGGATCATGCTGCATGGGCAACACATGATCTCTATATTTTAGCCCAGGCTTTGTGCTATGGAGAGGCAATAACTCCATCCCTGGTCTTAACTATAGGTAAAAGTTATTATGCCTTTTTAAAGCACAAACTATCGTCTGTCAAGACGGCAAGGTGCCAATGTATGTAACTGTAGATGATTATTATTGTTCTCTAGTTAGTTAGTTAGTCTTTCCTCTTGAGCCTAAGGCGGCGCATAGGGCAGAAGTCCTGTCTCTCCATGCCTGGCGGTTCGCTGCTATCTGTTGTAGATCTTGGATATTTACTTGGCCGTTGAATGAGCCTTCTCTAATGATGGTTCTACGCAGGGTCTCTCTTGGTCTTCCCCGTTTTCTTTTCCCTACTGGTGACCATATGAGGGCTTGGTAGGGGAGTCTTGACTTGTCCATTCTGAGTACATGGCCGATGTAGTTCCAACGGCGTCTTCTTATGAAATTGGATACTGTATCTTGCTTAGTCTCTTGTCTTATTTGCGAATTGGTTCTGAAGTCTGTCCAGTGGATGTTTAGAAGTCTTCTAAGACATTTGTTCTCAAAATTGTCTAATTTTTTATCTAAAGCTACCGTTGATTTCCAACTTTCACATCCATACGTTAACACTGGAATCACACAAGAGTTGAAGATTTTAAGTTTTGTGTGTTTGCTGAGTGTCTTTGACTTCCAGATGTTTGACAGTTTATTGAAGGCACTAGATGCCAGTGCGATTCTAGATGATATTTCTGGTGTTGAGTCCCCTGTAGATGTCATTTTGCTTCCTAGGTATGTGAAGCTGTTGACTTTTTCAAGAACGTAGCTGTTCAATTTGGTGTCATCTGGACTGTTGGTAAGATCAATAGTCTTGTTTTTGTGGTGTTAATTTGGAGACCAATTTGCCCTGAAACATTTTGGAGGTGGTTTATTTTCTCTTGGGCATCCGGGTGTGTTGAACTCAAAAGCACTATGTCGTCGGCAAAGTCCAGGTCTTCTAGAATTTTGTCAACCCAATGGATACCCATATTTGTGTTGTTTGTGCATTTGCGCATGACCCAATCGATAGCTATTCCAAAAAGCATCGGTGATAAGACACAACCCTGTTTCACTCCTGTTTCGACTGAGAACCAGTCAGAGTTGCCTGTTTCTGTTCTTACGCAGCAACGTGTTTCTTTGTAGAAAGATTTTATGACGTTGGTATATTTGGTAGGAAAACCATAGATGTTTCTCCGGCACTAAGCAATTTTGTAATTTCTTTTTATAAGTCTTAAAATCTGTAAAGTCGATTCAGGGTCGACTTCATTGCGCCGGTTTTCATACCATATGGCTCAGTCTCTTTCAGTAGGGCTGCCTGCAGAGAGCGTTCTTCATTAGTGAATGTAAAATATAAATAAATAGATAAACAACGGTCTTTTTACCGGCCTTTAGGCTTATTGGTTACATGCTGTTAGTCCTATTTTTATATAGTCCATTCAGTACTTCCATGTTTTTTTTTTTTAAATTTTTGTTGTTATATCCATTTTAGACTGGGTCGGCCTGAGAGCGCAGGAAATTTAAAGGCAATCCGCGCCTGGATGAGAATCCGTAAACCTGACCAGAATGCCTGCTAGCCACTGAGTTACGGCAACTCCCTGGAGTAAAAGTATAGCAGGTCAACACCCGCAGGTAGAAGATAAACTATGCATCAGATTTGCTCTCGTGGTGTTAGTGTTAACAACCTCAGTGCCGAACAAAATGTAGGTTAGGACCACACATAAATGGATGGCGGAAAATGGGAAGTATGGATGTGTCACAGTTCTGACTTAAAATGTGTTAATATGGTAGCAGACATGTTGTAGTATAAGGCAATGACAACATATTGGAGACATATAAGCCCATGGTAGATACGGGAAGTCGCTTAAGACGATTGCTCATCCCATGGCACTGAATCAGTTAAAGTGCTAATTCCCTAAGCATTCCCATATGTTCAATAAATAACTCTAACTATTTTTGACACAGGTGTCCCTTATAACTATACACGTCGCCGACTTCTCCAGGCCTCGTCATCATCATCAGCATCATCGCTGGTCACGAGTGTGAGTTCAGTTGCGGTCACTTACTGGGATTCGGACTGTGTTTGTTGGGCAACCAGTCCGGATGTGAAGGTAACCTGACCATTCCCGCTCATTTCGCTCATTTCGACATTATAGAAAATCTAACAATCTTGGCAAACATCTGGTTCCAAGTAGAAAGATTAATTACTAATTTCCATATGTATTGTAAATTACTGATTGGTGAATATAGGGAACAGATTACAGGGGAATTAATAGCTGACTGTGGCTTATTAGATCACTATGAAAGATTAATATATGTTATGATTAAAGCAGATGGGGGTATAAATGGAGATAAAAAAGAAAATAATGTGAATCAATGTTTATACAACCCGACTTTGTGTGATACGTTATGCTGTGTTATGTTATCTCATGTTATGTTATTTTATGTTATGAAGTGTTGTATTGTGTTGTGTTATGTTATCACAATCGACGTCACTGCACATTATATACTCTCGTGCATCTTCAACCTTCCCATGGAGCTGCCATCCCCACGTATCTTCTCTGGTCAGTGTTCGCATGTGGAGTTGATTATATATTCTCGCTTGACGTGGAATGGTGTATTGACGAGCTCTACCTGTCTTCACTCCCAGATAGTGTTAGTGGGCTTGCGTCAGTGTCTCTTCAATAACCACCGACCAATTCTGTCATACATTGAGAACACACGCACACGTACGCACACGCACACGCGCATATACACACACACACACATATATATACGTCATGAAAGTGTGGACAGAACAATAATGGAGGGGCATATGCCTGGGAAGAGAGGAAGAGGAAGGCCAAAGAGAAGATGGGTGCAGGATGTGGTGGATGGTCTCCAGATGGGTGTATCTGACGCGGAACATTTTGCTTGTGATCGAGAGGTTTTCCGGAAGGTTGTATGGGAGCGCTGTCATGCAAAGGAAACGCTACTGAATGAATGAATGAATGAATGAATGAATGAATGAATGAATGAATGAATGAATGACTGGATGAATGAATGAATGAATGAATGAATGAATGAATGACTGAATGAATGAATGAATGAATGAATGAATGAATGAATGAATGAATGAATGATTGACTGAATGAATGAATGAATGACTGAATGAATGAATGAATGAATGAATATATATTGCCCACGCTCACTTTGAACACAAGCGTAATCAATACACATGCTACTACTTCTCGTGCACTGGACTGTTTTTTGCGTGTGGATTAGCTTTTCCTATTACCAGTGTCTCTCCCCATCAGGTGATCCCACTACGACTTCAGAGGTACTTGTAATGTACATCCCCAAGTCAAGAACAACAAGTCAACATTTTAGTCCAACTGACAGGTGTAGGAGTTGAGCCCCCTACTTCGGCATCAGCACACCGGAAATTCAAGAACGAGCTCTCTTATCCATTCAGCCATGCTGACCTCCGCATTGAATATATAAACCTTAAGCTTCTTCCCGTTTGTACTGGTGCATTATATGCCAGCTGGTCTGCGTGTTCGTTGCCCTTTCCACCAGCATGATCGGTGCGTACAGTCAAGTAAGTGATGTGAAACACGTCTTCCGAATGATGTGTATCCATTCAAATAACCCCTCTCTTGTGCCTCCACATTCTCGCGGTAGAGTGAATTGCTTGTTCCAATGACCCCAAGAGCTATGACGCCTGTATCGCAGCAACTGGTAGGTTCTCCCACGTCGGACATGGTGAGGACCAGAGAAAGCGATACACAAACTTGCTGCCTTATATGTATAATGGGGACAATCACAGACTAGGGAAAGCAACCTCGAACAAATGGTAGTTAACGCCGGATGTACTGAGTCACATGCTGTAAAAACAATGCAACGTATATCAATCACCTCGTGATGTCATAGCGAAAACTGCAGGATGCGATTGGTTACTTCTACATTGCACTGTGAAACTAAACACACGATCACTCAGTCGTCTTCTCGAGATCCCCATTGCATTATCTCTGTGGTTCACAAGTTACGGATCAACTGAGAAGATCAAGATATCTATATGCAAAACTACGGACACACTATAAATGTTTTTGTTTTAATCCTACCATCGAAATAGCCTATTTGTTTATAATGTCTCAATTTTCATGTATCTTTCGCATCGTGTGCACGGGACTTCCTATATATGTCACCCTTTTCGGAGAAGTGCGGTTATCACAACTAGCCCGGAATGATAAAAGGGCATGTCATCATGTAGTTCACCTAGTAAATGCTTTATAGTGATAGTGTTGTCTAAAACTGGATTGGAATCTTTAGTTTAGTTTAGTCGTTTAGTCGTTGGATCAAATCACGGCACACGGTTTAATTCATAAGTGTTCCGTTTTCCTCCTAATTCAAACCTGAGTCTGGAGAAACTCAGCTCAATGCACGAACTCCGTTGCATCGGCGAGGATCCTGAAATACTTTGGGTAGATTTTTAACTCGAAATTTTGCCCGAGCAGCGTCCGATCTCACTACCCAGCGACCAGGGGAAATTTTATTACTGGAAGTCCAGGTAGATTTTTTAAATAAATCCCGGTCCTCACCGGGGCCTGAGCCCGGGACCTCCAGCACTCGAGGCGGACAATGTACCTCGAGAGAACACTCAGCCCCCTTGGAACCTTGGAACACTCGAGTTATAGACGAGTGCCGTACCATGATACCACTTAGATAAAGGTAAAAGTAGACTTGTGACACACACAGCTCTTTCGGTGCAAAGAAGTTCTTCTTCTTCAGCGTTCCGAGCCATTGAGGTTCTTTGCTGCAGATACAATCCGTCTCCATTCGTCTCTCTGGTGGACCTTCTCTTGCCAGTCATTGATTCCAAGTGCTTGTAGTTCTGTATATGTATTATCTCTCCACCGCCTTCTTGGTCTACCTCGGGGTCTACGGTCATTTATTTCCTGAGTGTAAGCGAGTTTTGTTTCCCTATTATCTTCCATTCTTTCTATATGCCCCAGCCATTGTAGTCTATTAGCCTTCATGATACCAGTGATTAGCGGGGACTTAAACAGATCATAAATGTCTTTGTTACTTCTTCTTTTCCACTCTCCACTTTGTGTATCCCTAATGGGTCCAAAGATGCGTCTTAAAATTTTGTTCTCAAAGGTTTGTAACAAGGCTTCGTCTCCTTTCGTTGTACTCCAGGTTTCAGAGCCATACAGCACAACTGGTCTGATCAGTGTTTTGTATATTGTGATTTTGGTGTTACGAGATAGCGCCTTTGATTTTAGTAGATGTTGTAGTGCATAGTATATCTTATTTCCAGAGTTGATTCTAGTTTGTATTTCTTCCCTTATGATGTTGGAGCAGTTGAAGATTGTACCCAGGTATTTGTATGTTTCCGTACTTTTAATGGTCATATTATCTATTTGTATGTGGCAAGAGTTTTTAGCCATTCCGTCTCTTGAATTAAATTACCATATATTCTGTCTTATCTTGGTTGATAACCAGCCCCATCTATTGGGCTTTTTCCTTTAAGTGAGTCAATATTTCCAATGTCTTTTGTTCACTTTGCCCTATAATATCTATATCATCTGCATAACCAAGCAGCTTGGATGTTCCTCCAATATCACATTCCTCCTTCACCTTCCTTACAACTTTCTCTAGAGCCAGATTGAAGAGTAGCGGCGATAGTGCATCACCCTGTTTCAAGCCAGATGTTATTTGAAAAGGGTCTGATTTCCTGCCTTTATATGTTACTATATTATAAGTATCTTCCATGCATAGTCTGGTCATGTTGATTAACTTCCTTGGTATTCCAAATTCCTGCATAGCATTCCATAGACTATTCCTATGGACACTATCATAAGCCTTTTTAAAATCCACAAAAATGTTATGGAGATCTCTTTTATATTCCCAATTTTTCTCGGCTATTTGTCGTAAGATAAATATTTGATCTATTGTTGATCTGTTTTGTCTAAAACCCGCCTGGTAGTCACCTAGTATGTCTTCTGAATATGGTTTTAGTCTATTTAGTAATACTGCGGATAGTATCTTATAGCTTGTGGACAGTAGTGATATTCCTCTATAACTTCCACATTGGAACTTGTCTCCTTTCTTAAAGATAGGTATCAATAATGACTCTTTCCAGTCATGGGGTAATTCTTCTGTCCTCCAGATTTTTATTATTAGTTCGTATAGCTTTAGATGTAATGCATGGCCACCTGCCTTTATAAATTCAGCAGCAATTCCATCAGTCCCAGTTGCCTTATTGTTTTTAAGTCGTGTGATTACATATAGGATTTCTTCAAATGTAGGTTCTTCAATTTGTGGTTCGCATGTTAGAACCTCTTCCTGTGGGAAAATGTTACTTGGAGCTTCACAATTTAGTAATTCAACAAAATATTCTTTCCATGTGTTGCACATTTCCTCATTGGTATTTATCATATTCCCATTTTTGTCTGTTAAACCATATGTGTTTTGTTGGTGCCCTCGTTTCATTGACTTCAGTTCTTTAAAAAATTTTCTGGATTCATTTTTCTGGTGATTAGTTTCCATATCTTTGATTACATTACTCATATATTCCCGCTTCTGCTGTCGGACTATTTTTGTAGCCTCTTTACATTCATTTCTATAATGGTCTTCCTTTTGGATGTTGTTGATGTCATTTAACCATAAATGTCTGGCATTCTTTTTCCTAATGACTGCTTCTTCACATTTTTGATTGAACCATCTGTTCTTTCTATGCGTGGTTAACACACCGAGACGTTAAAGAAGCAAACTTTAAATATTTCAGACTACGTACAAATCAGGTGGGCTGGCCAGACAATGCAAAACATACTGAAAACTACTCATTCTATGAGAAAGGGCCAGAACTCAACTGATCGGAAATACATTATCCTGCCCTTACCAGGGATTGAACCTGAACCAATGTCTCGATAAGTAAACACATTAACGGCAATTTTACTGCCATCCAAGGAATTTCTGAAAGATTTAAAGATACTTGTCTGAAGCATCAGTAGCGCTACAGGGTGACGTATCTGCTCTACATTGTGCTAAATATTGGGCAAATATAATAGTTAGTTAGTTAGTTAGTTAGTCGACAGATCATCCTCATTGCACATCGAACCATTGAGTCCATAAGTGCTCGGATCCCCTCCTCAGCAAATCCCGCAGCGTGTAGCGGCTAACGACGTCAGTTCTGTGTTGGTTTATCAATCTTCTTTGGCTTCCTGCGTAGTGTTCTTGTTTGGCCACCCCTCTTTTAATTTGCTGTTCTCGCAGTCTGGCTATGGTTGTAGATTCACAGTCATCACTTGGTTCACGCAAAAGTCTTACTTCTCGTAGAGCATTCAGAATGTCAGCCTGGTCCATGGCGCGCCCGCCCTCCACCGTAGCCTCACCTGCGAGCTTGTCAGCCCGCTCATTTCCTTGTACTCCCGCATGCCCTGGCATGAAGATGAAACTAATCTTTGCCAGCCGAGACAGCTCCAGAGGCAGCAACCATTCTCTTCGGATCGACCCCTCCTCTATCCTCTTGATCATGTTCATTGAGTCGCTAAGGAAACATGCCCTAGTGAATGTCTGTGTCTCGAGCCATGTTATTGCTTTACTTACTGCCATGACTTCCATAGTCAGGCTACTTGTAGTTTCAGTGAAAGCACCAGAGTCCTCCTTCACAATTCTCCCTCCGGCCCGAGCCGCAAAGGCCCATGAGCTTCTCACATGTCGGACGACCGACCCATCTGTGTAGATGACAGCATCACCGTCTAGCGAATTCTCGAAAATCAACGCTTGTACTTCAGCCTCCACAGTAGCCGGATTTTTTTGTCTGCATTTTATATCTAGTTGGATGCAAACTGAAAAGGATGTGCAGAAATCTGTTGGCACTTGTACCCACTCCTCGCCAGGTTCTAAGTCCTCAAGTGAACACACCTGTTGAAGAATGTCTTCGGCTTGACCCATCCACGACCGTCCTCTTTTTAACCTGCTGCCCTTCACCTTCATAATTTTACTATGCAGTGGATGTTGTGTGTTTGCGTTAATTCTGAGGTAGGCGCGTGCCCTGCAAACTTGTATTCTCTCTTCAATGGTTGGAAAATCAAGAAGGTAGCGCATCGCCCTACATGCTGTATCTCTTGTACATCCAAGAATAATGCGCATAGCTTCATTCTGTATCCTTTCCATCCTTTCTATCTTCTTACGGCTGAAAGTCAGGATTGCCATTGCATACTCAAAAACAGACATGACCAGCCCCTCGTACAGAAGACATAGATGGCGCTGCTCACAGTTTGCTTCCGCCATCACCCGCATCGCAGCCAAACCCCGCTTGGCCTTTGTTATCACCTGGTCTATGTACTCATTATAAGCAAGGCTTCGATCAAACCGTATCCCCAGGTAATTCATTGCCTGCGTTCTTTCAACCGTCTCTGAACACAGCTTTACAGTTGGTGTTGGCAATATGATTATTCAAAGAGAACCAAGTCACTGTTGCCTTTGTTGGGTTGACCATTGCCCCAGCTTCATCACACCAAGTACTTATGCGATTGAGTTCGGTTTGTAGTTCCACAGCAACCTGCTCTCTATCCTTACCCTTGCGATACACTAAAACATCATCGGCATATGACAATGTCCTGCCAGATCCAGTGATCTGCTCACAGGTGCTTCTCACTGTGTAGGCGTTGAACAGTACCGGAGATAATGGTGATCCCTGTGGTAGGCCAGGATATATTGTTGTTGGTTCCGAAGTCCAACGGCCACATCTAAAAACTACTTTCCGGAATGGACTTACTTTTAGTTCAAGAAGCTGAAACATTAAAAAATCCAATGGTACTCTGTTCTACACATCCTCAAGATCAATCGCTGCAGCAAAGGTTTCAATGCCTGAGTGGAAACCTTCATAGACATCATGGGCAAAAACTGCTGCATTGGTCCAGGTTTCTCTTTTTGGACGGTACCCACCCAGGGTAGGTGGGAAAACACCTTGCCTCTCTAGCTGGCTTGATATTTTCCTGGCAATTACCTTCTCCAGCAGCTTGCCTATTGTATACTGCATGGTTATAATTCGATATCCCTGAAGTTTTTTTGTGGTCTTTGTCAGGCTTCGGTAAGGGAATCAGACGGCTGTGTAACCACTCCTCCTTGATGCTAGCGCTCCCTATACTGTTGTGGGCAAATATATAATGAAACAAGCTGCCCTATTAACCATAATCATTAGTGTGCTGGTGTAGGCGTGCATGTCCTTGCACATAAATCAATCTTTGGTGTTCTGGATCAATTCTCCTGATTATATCCATTTATCCTACCGTCTCAGTCCATCCATCATAATTTATCTCGGTCTGCCTTTACCTCTTCTCCTACTGATCTTTTCTGTTGTCACTATGTTTTCCAATGTCTCTCTTCTCATTACATAACCAAATAAACATGTTTATCTCCTTCTTACAGTTATAAATAATGTTCTACTTTCGTTAGCCATGTCCAAGCAATCGTCGTTAGCTGCTCTTGCAGTCCAGCGTATTTGCAATACTTGCCTCAAAAACCACATATCTGTTGCTTAGAAGCTATTCCTAATATTGTTTTTTTTTATTATTCACGTTTCTTGATTCATTGCCAAACAGTAAATCAGTTTCTTTATAATACGTGAGTACATTCATTCTGACATTCAATGATAGTAACGTATTGTATAAGGTAATGTTCTTCAATGGCGGACTTGTTTGTCCTGTGGTGCCTAGATCAACACATTAAACATTACGTTTAAAATGTTAATGACCTGGACAGACAGACAGACAGACAGACAGACAGACAGACAGACAGACAGACAGACAGACAGACAGACAGCCAGCCAGCCAGCCAGCCAGCCAGCCAGCCAGCCAGCCAGCCAGCCAGACAGACAGACAGACAGACAGACAGTTTTATCTCCTGGCAACCAATGTTTTTAGACCCAATTCACTACTGTTTTTGTAGATTTCAGACTATGCATAAAAAGGAAAGATTGGCTTTTAAATGTATACTGTCTGATGTATCTTCTAATATTGATTTATATCTTTCCCATTATAGGTCACAAATGTTACCGCGACAGGCCATGTCAGATTCACTAGCAAATTCCTCGGATCGTTCACCTTGAGCTCAATAGTCATCGCTCCGGAGATGATAGACTTCAACTCGTTGTTCCTCAACTTCTCCCAGAAACTGGAAGACAGTCCGTACGTTCTGGCTCTCAACTGCCTCTTGCTGTTGCTCACCGTGGTAGTCACTGTTGTACTCAGACATATAGACCTCCGGGACTCCAATCAGGTATGTTTGTGTGTTGGGGGGGGGGGGGAGTGGGGAAAAAGGGGGGGGGGGTGTTTGGCGCTTGCAAGCATGTGCGTGTCTATTTATGTGTGTATGTGTGTGTTGGTGGGTGAGTGTGTGTGTGTGAGTATGTATGTGTGTGGGTGGGGTAAGTGGGTGTGTGGCTATGTAAGTATGTATGTGTGTGTGTGTGTGTGTGTGGGTTGGTGAGTGTATGTGGGTATGGGTATTAATGTTTGTGTATCCGTGTGTGTATGTTTGCATATATGTATGTGTGTACCTATGTAAGTGTGTGTGAATGTGTGTATGTGTATGTATGTATTATGCGTGCGTGAGTACGTGGATGGATGCATGCATATATAAATGGATGATTAAATGGGTGTGTATAGGCAGGTTCGTACATGTACGTAAGCTCTTATGTAATAATAATAACTTAATTTCGTTTTTTTCTTGATGTGTATCACCAGTGGGCGTATTTGCCGTTGCTACACAACAGGGAACCCGACCAATGGCATTATGCGATATCTGTGAGAACATCCAGGCGATCTCAGCGAAGACTGAATGCCACACCGTGTATCAGCCTGTCAGGGCAGCAAGGACACATAAAGTCTGTAGCACTGTGCGACGGCATGCGAGAGGTGGGTTTGCTTGTTTTACTTGTCTGTCTGTCTTTCTGTATGCTTATCTATTTGTCGATCTCTATATACATACATCACTCCATGCACTCAGTCATGTATCATTCGTACAGTATGTCTGTCTCTGTATCCGAACATCCTTCCATGAAATGATCAGTGTATCATTCCAACAGTCTTTATGTCTTTCTGTATGTCCGTCTGTCTTTCTGCCTGCATGTCTGTCTGGCAGTATGTCTGTACGTCTCTTTTCCCACTTGCTTTCCTGCCTGCCTGTCGTCGAGGTCTTTCTGAAAGAACTGGTATATCTAAAATTTGGGAGTCTCTGTGGCGAAGTGGTCAAGCCGTTTGACTCGTGCTCCGAAGGTTGTGGGTTCGATTCCGGGCCGCGTCCTTCGGTTTACGATTTAAATGTTTCGGAGATTCCTGTGGGTCGTCGCTAAAAGCTACGGAGTTCGTGCTTTATGCGACGCTTTCCGTGCTGCGGAAAGAGACCGAGCCATATGGGATAAAACCCAGTGCAATGAAGTCGACCCTGTCGACTTTTAAGCGACTTTTTTTTATATATCTAAAATCACATCAAACAGGGAAAGTAATGGAGAACACAACATATCCGAAGACGCAGCAAATAAAGACATTCACATTGACCACGGGATGTCTAATGATAAACAAATTAGAAAACTACAAAGAAAACATGACATTTCAATGAAACGTCGTGTGAAAATGTCCATGTAACACTTATGTATTCTTCTATGACCATGTTTTAGTATAAGACAAGTGAACCCCATATTTAATTCTATACACTTTGAATAGAACCCGTGTGATGCTTAAAAAACAAATTAATAATATAATAAATGTGTAGTGAAATAATATTCCCCCTTTTTATATAACGATTGAAAAATATCTCGTATAATGACCATTCTGTTTCCATTTCCTATAACAAACAAAATGTGTGTCTATTTAACGTTTCAAAATAAAATAACGTTACGCTCTCTTTGTTACAGAATTTCAAACGAGGAAGCACTAGTAACTTTATTATGTCAAGTAGTAATCACCTCGGACCTTTAATGGAGATTAAAATATGGCTTGCTACTGAAGATGATGGAGATAATCAGCCAGGTTGTCCGCAAGATGGGGATCACTACAGAAAGAAAAGAAATACATCAACTTCTCCATCAGCCAGGCATTCTCGTAATGCACATATTGTCCATGAAGACATGGATACAAGCTGCAGTAGTGCACACAAATTGTTGGATAATGCATTGACAAGAAGCAACTGTATTCCACGAGTGGAGTTCAATGGAACATTCGATAGAAACCCTTGTATTCCACGAGTGGAGTTTAATGAAACATTCGATAGAAGCTCGTGTAGTCCATATAAAATGTTCGATGGTGTACAAAGCAGCAGCCCTTCTAATTCACATAAGATGTTGGATGGATCATTGGATAGAAGCTCATGTAGTCCATATAAAATGTTCGATGGTGTACAGAGTAGCAGCCCTTCTATTTCACATAAGATGTTGGATGGAGCATCGGATAGAAGCTCCAGTAGTGCACACGTGATGTTGGACGGAGTAGTGGATCGAAGCTCATGCGATGCACACATGATGTTTGATCGTCCTTTAGAAAGAGATGCTTGCAGCGAACTTGGGACTAACAACGATGTTTCTGATAGAGATGTTTCTGAAGGAAATGCTATATCCAAAAACACATCAGATAAGGATAATTATAGAGAACACTGCATAGCCGAAGGCACAGAAAACAGAGATACTCACAGAGCCGATGGGATATCTAATGATACACAAAGCAGAGAATTTCATAAACGTCACGGAATATTCAATGAAACCTTGCCTGAGGATTCCTATAGAACACCAATCATATCAACTGATACGCCTTATGGCATTTTCTGTAAAACACAGGGAAAGCCCAGTGACAGATCCGACAGGGATATTTGCAGAGGACATGAGGTGCCCAATGGCATGTCAGATAAATGTTGCTTCAGTGGATCTGTTGGCAGATCTGCCAGGGAATCCACCAGCTCCAATGTATTGTCTCCAGGCACATCTCAAAGTCATTCTTGCAGAGCCTGTGCAGTATCAACTGATTCAAGTGTCACAGAATATGGAACAGATGAGAAGTCTAGGTCGCATGATGACACATTAGACCAGGAAAGAGCCAACTCGTGCTGCTGCTGCTGGAGAAAGATCCCCAGGAAGGAGCTACCTTCCTGGAAGCTAGGACATGTGACAATTATGGATCTCACTACAGGAGACAGGTAAAGCTATATACATACATGCACTCAAAAGTCTCAACCCTTCAATGTGTCAGTCACGGGCGCTTATCTACACAACACGCAATACACACACACACATACGCAGAGACAGATATACCGATACACGGACAGATAGACTAAAGACAGGTCACAGACAGGTGAACAGACAAACATATACAAACATATTCACATGACAAATTCATGGCAATATCAACATTGAAAAAAAAATGAATTAGTAATGTATTGCTTTGAAGAGCGTGTTGGTGTAGCGGATAGGAAGCTACACTGACAATAGCATGAGCGCGGTCGGATGATTGTTCGATGCCTGGCCTCGTCGTTCTCTATGCGAGAGAAAGACTGGTCACCTTTCATCGAAGGTGAATTCAGACCTAAATTCAGACCATAATGTCAGATTGTCCCACATCTGCTTTCTCGGTCTCTCCCAGCCTTCTCATTCCTTTTTCTACTGTCCCTATATCTCGACATAATCTAGCTTTTCTCTTCTCTTGACATGCCCAACGAAAATGGTCCTCTTCCTATGCGAGTTACAACTTCTCTTTCTGTCTTAACTGCTTCCGAGATATCTTTATTGGTCTTGTTGTCCGTCCACTGCGTTCTCACCATTCTTCTATAAAGCCGTATATGCGCAACCTCCAGATATTGTCCCATTAGTTTAGATTGTGTCCACTGGGCTACTGCCCCTTCCGGAGCCAATGAATGTTGACTATGATTTCGTTATTATCATGTGCCCTGCAGATAAATGTGGGCGGTCATGTTTCGCCATCTCATGCAGTCACCAGTCGTGGATCAGCTAGCTGTTCTTGTCTAGAACATACCACGTGACCAAGCCAAATTCTGTGCCTTTTATAACTATTATTTAGGATAAGGTTCTTAGGGCAAAGATTCTCAAACTTCAAGTCTGTTTCTTGGCGAGAATGGGAACTTCATTTACGATTTTCGCTGTTAGCTGCAAATACCCTTCTACTTCCACGTGCTATTGGTGTAAAAATATACAGGCCAACTATTTGTTGTTGCATACATCATCATCATCAAGTGCACTGCGCGCTGGCGTAGGCGTTCATAGCACTCCACTGATCTCGGTCCTTGGTGTTCTGCTTCAACTCTGCTAGTAGCATACACGCAAGGTAAAATACATGCAAACATACTGATTCTGGTGTGATGCCAAACAGAGGTCAGAATTCCATTGGCACCTTGCCGTCTTGACAGACGATAGTTTGTGCTTTAAAAAGGCATAATAACTTTTACCCATGGCGGTAGAGAATGTGACTGATAAGGCCAATTTGCGCTGTAAATGTTCGTTCACAGTGGGTGCATGTAAACACGTGGTCATTTCTACCATCATGCACCATCTTACGTCTCACACTCTCGGTGTGTGACTCATCTGCAATAATTTTCTCCTTTGTCTTTATTCCATTTCTGATGTTTGCCCTCCATGCAACACGTTCAGCGGCGACTTGCTCCCAATGTGTATTATCAATCATGCCCCGCTTACACACACCTTTGTATCGTAGTAGAGGCCCACCATGAGATCTCTTATACATCTGTAATTCACCAAAAAAGATGTCCTTTGGTATTCTACCATCCTCCATCCTCGTAAGATGTCCTATCCATCTAAGTCTACAAAGACTGAGCATGGAATAAACCGTCACACAACCTGATCTTTCCAATACTTCAGTATTTGTGATTTTGTCTTGCCACTTAATACCAAGAATTCTTCGCAGACACCGCATATGAAAGCTGTTTAAACTTTTTTCTTGGTGTGAGTAAGTTGTCCAGGTTTCATTGCCATAAAGAAGAGTACTAAGGACACAGGCTTGATAGACATGGACTTTTGTTTTTGCAGTAAGCTTCCTGTTCTCCCAGACTCTTTTTGTTAACCTGTTCATTGTTGTTGCTGCCTTACCAATCCGGATGTTAATTTCCTGGTCTAGGGGTAATTTGCTATTTACCACTGATCCTAGATATGTAAAATGGTCTACCATCTCTAGTTCGGCGTCGTCAATAAAGATTGATGGTACCCCATGTGCACCGTGTGGCATAATCTGTGTCTTCTATTTGCTAATTGTTAACCCAAATTCAGAACAAGTATTGGAGAATACAGATAGTAGACATTGCATTTCTTCCTCGGAGTTGGTCGTAACTGCAGCATCATCTGCAAAAAGCAGCTCTCTGATCAGTACCCTCCTAATTTTGGTCTTGGCCTTCAATCTCTGAGCATTGTAGAGGCCGCCATCTGAGCGTGAGTGAATGTATATACCACCATCTTGATCATGAAAGGCACATTTCAGTAGAAGTGAAAAGTATATTTCAAAGAGGGTGGAAGCTAGTACACAACCTTGCTTAACTCCACTTTTGATTTCAACCTCTTCAGAAGTTGCACCATCAAACTTGATTATACCCTTCATGCCTGTATGGAACGATTCCACAATGGACAGAAGAGTTGGTGGGCAGCCAGTCTTCTTTAGTGCCTTGAACAGACCCTAACGACTGACCAAATTAAATGCCTTTGTCCCCGGGAAGGTTAACCCGGTCAACAAATACCCGCAGAAGTCGGATGTGTCGGCCTAACGGCGCAAGAACGCAGCTCTGCTGTAAACAGGCACAACGCAATCACATCCGAAAAAGAAAAAAAACTCCGGATGAACGAAGAAGAAATTCCTTTGTGAGGTCGATGAAGGCAATAAAAAATGGTTGATTCTGTTCACGCATTTTTCTTGCATTTGTCGCAATGAGAATATAATATCAATGGTAGACCGGTTCTGTCGAAAGCCACACTGTGATTCGGGTAGACTTGATCTCCCAGGACTTGAAGTCTGCGCAGAACAATTCTGGCAAATACTTTTCCAATAATACACAGAAGTGAGATACCCCTATAGTTGTTGCAGTCGCTCATATCGCCCTTGTTCTTGTATAGTGTTATGATGCTTGAATCTTTGAAATCCGGTGGGACTTGTCCTTCTCGCCAGCATAGCTCTATTAGCTGGTGGATCTGTAGAGTTAGTGAGTCTTGCCCACTCCTGATAACCTCTATTGGAATACCATCCTTACCTGGAGCCTTTCCAGATGCATGTTCATTTATAGCACACTTAACTTCTGTTATGGTGTGAAGTGTGTCCAGGTGGTCAAAAGTTGATAGAGCCTCTATGGCGTTGAGGGCATCATCCGCTAGTTTGGTCTCACTTGAGTAAAGCTCCAAATAGTGCTCTACCTATCTGTCCATCTGCTGTTTCTTATATGTTATGATTTCCCCAGTCAAGGTTTTCAATGGTGCACTTCTTTTGATTATTGGACCACAGGCTTTCTTTATTCCTTCATACATGCTTCTGATGTTTCCCTTATCACTTGTGATTTAAATGGACTCACATAACTTGATCCAATAATCATTTGCACACTGCCTGGCAGCCTTTTGCACATCCTTCCTGCTAGATGGTAACTTGCGTTAAATAATGAGAACATCATCAACGATCAAACTGTCCAGGGTAGTACCCTCTAAGAAGATTGCAGAAATGCAAAATCAACGGAAATTAAGGACTCCAAACCGGTATGCATTATGTTGAGGCAATATTTATTTTGTCCATGTCGAACTTGTCACATCTTCATAATGGCAACGAGAAAAAACTTACAATCAGTTAGTACCGTGCCTGTTATAGCCAGGCGGGACGGTAGTGAGAAATATAAATATGACTTGACTTGTTGAACATCTTAGTTATTTTCAACGATAATGTCCTAGTGCTTCTGTTCTTCACAAAACTGCCTCTAAGTCACCTTGTTCTAACTTGCCAGATCTCGATCCGATATGATCGCATCTGTCCATGATTTTCGGATTAATATGCTTGCTTGCTTGTGTTCGTTAGCTTGAGCTCCAACGCGAAGTCCTGTATGTCGGATGAAGACATCCTGTTGTCCAACATCAGTGTGATGTCATACAGGACCTGAGGTTTGCGTGAGTATCCGTTGTCCCATGTCTGGCTTATTGGTGTGCAGACTGGTGGTTCCTCGCCGTACAGGCAGACACTCTCCGACTTCGGAGGAATCAGCGATCCTATTGACTTCAGCCAGGACCCCGAAGGGACCTGTTGCCCAGGACGCTCGACGAGGACGCGTCAATAGGTCTTGGCCAGTATATAACCCGGCCCTGGTGCCTTGGAAACACCTCTGCGTCCCTAGGCAAACATGTAAAATAGATCGTGCATTAATAGTTCTGTCCTGTTTGGAATCTTTGTTGGCCATCAGAATGGAGTCCAGCCAGTACATAACTTAGCTCGTTCTTGAGAATCGAATCGTGCTGCCTCCTTTCTCAAGCTCTCAGATCTGACTGTTTGTGGTTGTTGACAATTTCTCTGACGTTTTTTTCTTTCTACGTCAGCCTCTTAGTGTCTCATAAAATTTGGTTCGCGATTTTTCTACTAACTTTATTTTGCGTCATATCATCTGCTCTGCTACTTGTCACTTCCTAGCTTGCTTTAGCTCACTCAGAGTGTTACGCGGTGGTCTTTCCTTGTTTCTTAAGAGAGCTATCGTCTTCTTATAAATCAAGGGCTGCAGAGTCTTGCTGTTTGCCGCAAACCAGTCCTGCCTCTTATGATCCACAGTGCCGTAAACCCCTACGGCAGTTTTATAAAGAGTTTCCTTAATTTGACCCCACTTTTCATTTACTGTATAATTTTCTGGTGTATTAGTAAAAGCGTCTTCAAGTTGCTGTTGAAACTGAAAGCACTTTTCGGGATAGTGAGTGTTAATAATATTAATCCTGGGGCTAGATTTGTGTTTAGCTATGTTGATTCTCTTTGATCTAAGTCTAACCCTTGCAACAACCAAAGAATGATCCGCATCACAGTCAGCACTGTGGTAACTTCGAGTCAATGATATATGGTTCAGATGTTGTCTCCGTGTGATGATGAAGTCCAGCTGGTGTCAATGGCCGGATCTTGGATGTTTCGATGTGACCTTATGCAGCTCTTTTGTTTTAAAAAAGGAGTTTGTAATACATAGGTCATTTCTGATGCAATGCTCCAGCAGCTTTTGCCCATTTTCATTCATGCGACCGATGTTGTATTTTCCAAGTCACACTGGCCATGAACTCGTGTCCTTACCCACACGATCATTGATATCATTGAGCATATACATGTAGTCAGATTTTGGAACTGCCTTGATCACGGAGTCTAATGCCTCATAGAACGAATCCATCACATCATCAGAGGAATCGAATTTCAATCATTCCCAGTAGCGAATTCTTCACTGCAAAGCTCACACTGTGTTGCCTTTTTTTTTTGCCTGCCCTTTACCCTTCCAAAAAAAGGTGTAATTGTTTTCCCTGAGTGACCCTTCCTCAGCGAGGCGAGTCTCCTGCAGGCCAGCAATATCAATGTTAAGACGATTGAGTTCGGCATAAATCACAGCCGTTTTTCTCACATCGTCAATGTTGGTCAAGTCAGTGGAAAATCCTGGAAACATGGTTCTCATGTTCCAGGTTGCAAGCCGTAGCTAGAGGTGTCTATTTTTCGTTTTTATTAGTACCTCGTGCATTGGTTTTACAGCCTTCGATTCAGATTGTGTCCAAGCCCCAAGCACCCATTGAAGCAGTCAGGCTGTGGCGGATCAGCACCCAATTGGCTGGGGGCTGCCCAGCTTGAGGCGTGTGGTAGCTGATCAGTGACACCTGTAGGTGTCTCCCACTGTCAGAGGCAACGCGTGGCGCCCTATGTCTATGCCAATTGACAGGGACTTATAACCCGTAACAGTTGCCTCTCGCTTTGATTCCGAGACCAGTTAAGACCAGGGATGGAGTTACTGCTTCTCCATAGCACAATGCCTGGGCTAAAATGATCCCTCTCTCGGCCTGCCAAGTTCACTCCAGAGGAAAGGTAACATCTCTACATCTGGAACAAGACAAGCTGCAGAAGCTGCCGGATCAGCAAAACAGTGCTCTACCTGTCCGCCTGTCGGAGCTTTGATCCTAGATCAGCCACCATCCACGGCTTAGGGCCTGGTCTGCCCTGCCATGACATTTTGTCTTTAGGTTGCATTTCCTCGCACCAGGGTAAGGCTTGTACCCTCCCAATTGCACTCTTCCGCACGAAGCCGTTGGCACAATGTGGGGTGTCGGGTTTGGTAAGTGCCGCCCAACGTTCGGCGCTATCAGAAAGCAGGTAGTACCGTCTACTGTTATATACTGGTCAGAATTATAAGTATTTATTCACCGTTACCTGAACAGATTTTATTTTTGCATGTCCTATTTACAGGACATCGCTGTCAACAACACCATCATTTTACTGCTGTTTTTGATGTCTTCGCAAGTTTACGTTCAGTAGTTTGCCATTGCTTTCTGAACGACCGGCTCCCACACAAACACATTAAAACCCAGCACTACACGGTCTGCTGCCAAATCGGTGGCAGTTGTATTTCGAACGCAGTTAAGCGGCAGCAAGCCCTTGGCTACAGAGACGGCCCTGAACAGAATAGTAAAATTAAATTGATGTTAAAGAACCATCCATGTGGAATTCAGGAGGATAAGCTGGCAGAATCCTACGAATTTACAGGCATTGAAAAGGACACTGCTAGATAGGACACACTCTTAACACCTGGTATTAGTATAATTACGAGGGTAAGTTAATAAGTAAGTCGCAAATGGCTGTAGAAAAATAACTAAATATGATAACAACTTAAAACCAGTTTATTTTTATACAAACATTGTCCCTTTATTTCTCAACATAAATTCTACCAACATTGATGCACTTATCCCATCGTTTTATCAGTCCTCCCAAACCGGCTGCCTAGAACTGCGTGCTCTGTTTTATAAACCACGTTTTCACTTCACATTCAACTTCAGCGTCATTTGCGAAATGTCTCTCGCCAAGGTGGGTTTTCAGTGTTTATGCTGACAAATGTTTAACCGTAAAGCGGTACATAGATGGGTATAAAACGATACAAGGTCGAGTCAGTAAATCACACAATTCTGTGGGGTGGCAGGTATATAAAAACAAAGCACGCAGTTCTATGCAGCCGGTTTGGGATGACTGATAAAACGATGGGATAAGTGCATCAATGTTCGTCGAAATTATGTTGATAAATAAAGGGACAATGTATGTATAAAAATAAACTGATTTCAAGTTGTTATCATATTTAGTTATTTTACTACAGCCATTTGTGACTTACCTATTAACTTACCCTTGAAGAAATTTCTTTCTCTGAAACCCACAGGGATTACGAAATAGACGGATTCCCAAACACACGTTCCATTAAAAGCGAGTTGTGTGTTTTTATATAGTTGAACAACCTACAGTTGTATACCTGGATCTCATTCATTAATGTTTACTTTAATCCGCTTACGCTGGACCGCTATGTGATTAAGCAGATTCCTGTTCTCATCCCCCGTCCCAGGTACACGTTCCTCTGCCAGGACTGGCTCTCAAAATCTCACTCAGATGGAAGAACCATTCGACACCTACCAGTTCTGGATGCCAAACTAGCCGACAGTGGAACTCTCTTTGACGTCATTTCCACCAGAAATCTTTGCGACCAGCACTTATGGCTCTCGGTTGTAACACGGCCAGCCTACAGCATTTTTACCAGAGTTCAGCGTTTTCTGTGCGCCGTGTCCTTCTTGTTCCTGGCCATGATTGCTAACGCCATGTTTTACCGAGACTCGAAAAGCGAAGATGAAGAGGGCACGTCGAATACTGGCCTCACTGTTGGAATCATACACATCACCTACAGGTTTGTGAAAGGTTTTCCGGAAAGGAAAAGTACTTACTTCTAGTACTAAGAAGTAGGTTTTAGACAGGGTAGCAGAATAATTATGTTCATAACCATCTATTCTTCCCCACTATTCGTTGAATAAGTAGCGTGTTTTTTACAATGAGATTCCCAGCAGTAAGATTCAAGTGAGACACAGGTTGTATAGTTAGACATAAGGATATACTACTACCACCACCACCACCACCACCACACAGAGAGAGAGAGAGAGCGAGAGAGAGAGAGAGAGAGAGAGAGAGAGAGAGAGAGAGAGAGAGAGAGAGAGAATTTACTCGCCTGGAACGTGATACAATCACTCTCTCCCATAGAGAAATATGAATTGAACCTTTGAGGTTCCACTCAGACAGTTCATAAATAAACAATTGTTTGCCGCTCATAGACGTAGAGGAAAGAAGTAGATACTAGAGGACGCGCTAGAGAACATTAAACATTAAACTCAGAATTAACGCAAACACACAACATCCACTGCATAGTGAAATTAGGAAGGTGAAGGGCAGCAGGTTAAAAAGAGGACGGTCGTGGATGGGTCAAGCCGAAGACATTCTTCAACAGGTGTGTTCACTTGAGGACTTAGAACCTGGCGAGGAGTGGGTGCAAGTGCCAACAGACTTCAGCACATTCTTTTCAGTTTGCATCCAACTAGATAGAAAATGCAGACAAGAAAATCCGGCTGCTGTTGAGGCTGAAGTACAAGCGTTGATTTTCGAGAATTCGCTAGACGGTGACGAGGTCATCTACACAGATGGGTCGGTCGTCCGACATGTGAGAAGCTCATGGGCCTTTACAGCTCGGGCCGGATGGAGAATTGTGAAGGAGGACTCTGGTGCTTTCACTGAAACCACAAGTAGCCTGACCATGGAAGTCATGGCAGTAAGTAAAGCAATAACATGGCTCGAGACACAGACATTCACTAGGGCCTGTTTCCTTAGCGACTCAATGAACATGATCAAGAGGATAGAGGAGGGGTCGATCCGAAGAGAATGGTTGCTGACTCTGAAGCGGTCTCGGCTGGCAAAGATTAGTTTCATCTTCGTGCCAGGTCATGTGGGAGTACAAGGAAATGAGCGGGCTGACAAGCTCGCAGGTGAGGCTACTGTGGAGGGCGGACGCGCCATGGACCAGGCTGACATTCTGAATGCTCTACGCGAAGTGAGACTTTTGCGAGAACCAAGTGATGACTGTGAATCTACAACAATGGCCAGACTGCGGGAGCAGCAAATTAAAAGAGGGGTGGCCAAACAAGGACACTACGCAGGAAGCCAAAGAAGATTGATAAACCAACACAGAACTGGCGTCGTTAGCCGCTACACGCTGCGGGATTTGCTGAGGAGAGGATCCGAGCACTTATGGACTGAATGGTTCGATGTGCAACGAGGATGATCTGTCGACTAACTAACTAACTAACTAACATTAAACAATGAACGCTATAGGTATCAACCAGGATTCGAACCTGTCACCTCCAAATAACAACAGCTCCTCTCTGCTGGAACAAATGTACATCAACGCATTACCATCTATACATCTTGATCATTTGTTTTTAAAGCGAGCCCGCTGTCCGGCTCCTGAAGAGACTGTCTCGGCCGAGCGAACGACTCCAGCCTATGGTAACATTTAGACACCCAGGAAGGTTAACCCGGTCAACAAATGCCTGAAAAAGTAGGATGTGTCGACCTAAAGGTGCAAATATCGCAGATCTACCGTAAACAAGCACACCACAATAACGTCTAAAAACATTCTAGACGAACGCAGCAGAAGAAGAAGTAACATTTAGACCACCAGTATTGTCACTTCACTTTATTTTTTTTTTGCATATCCCCCACAGGACATCACTGTCAACACCAGCATCTTTCAGCTGTATGTTGATTTCTTGGCAAGATTACGCTCAGTAGTTTGCCATTGCTTTCTGAGCGGCCGGCTCACATACCCATAAGTTACCGATGCGATTCGAACCACTGCTGATTCTCACCGTCATCACGTTACCGACGAGAGTATATGAGATTACGGGGAAAAGTCATAACCTCTAAGCCACGAAGCCGGCCTGTCATCTCACTAATAATGTTAATATTGTTGATTGTTGGTTTGACATGCAAGTTACTCCTCTGTGACATCAGTCCCACTTCAGTGATCAAACGACCACATTTTACTCATACTTTGCCCGTCCCGCTTTAATCTCAACCATATCTGGTTATTTCCAGTCGCACCCTGTTTTGTATTTGAACCGTCGCTAATTATTGAACGGATTCTCAGCTCGTTATGTTTTTTTTCCTCATCCAATCCATCCTTCCATCCATCATGTGCTATGCCGATAAGCGTGGGCGGTTATGTTCTGCCATCTCACTCGATCACCAGAGTCGTGGATCAGCTCTGTGTTCCTGTCTCGACAATGCCACGTGGCCAAGTCATCCAAGTATTTACTTCTCGGTCTTCCCATTAGTCTCTTCCCTTCGATCTTGCCAGTCGTCACCAAGTTCTCCAAATCATTTCTTGTCATAACATGCCAAAATAATTGTGACTGTCTACGTCTAATGACTCTGATCAGTTTACGATCTTCATTTGTTTCTTGAAGGACTTGTTCATTGGTTTTTCTGTCTGTCCATGGTATTCTTTACATTTTCCTCAGAAACCACATTTCCACAGCCATCAGATGTTTTTCAGCTTGACTGCTCATTGTCCACGCTTCACATCCATATAAAAGTACAGGTTCCTCATCCAATAGCAATCTGTTATTCTAAGTCTGGCTAACGTGCAATCAGGTTAGTAAAAGGACTACATAACTAAGCCGAGTAGAAGCTTGCCCAGCGTCCTCAATAGTTTTGGCGAATGAAGTGTCTGTTTTCTGTGTGTACAATAATGCACATAATTAAAACAACGAAAGTCGTTTTGGACGCTTAGAGTATGTGCATATCATCATCATCATCATCATCATCATCATCATCATCATCATCATCATCATCATCATCACCATCATTATCATCATCATCATTATCACCGTAATCATCATCATCTAGTGCCATGCCATCTGGTGTAGACGTTCATAGTCTCCACATATCTCGGTCTTTGGTGTTCTGGATCAACTCTGCTGCTGATATTCCTCCATGCCACCGTCTAATTCAATCCAGGATCATTTCTCTGGGTCGGCCCCTGTCTCTCTTTCCCTTGAAATAAATAAATAGAAGAAACGCATGCTGTCTTCTCCTCCTTTCTTTATTTTTCGTTTGTCTGTTTAGAGATATTGAAGAATATAAATATTGAAGAATATATATAACACACACACACACACATACACACACACACGCACGCACGCACGCACACACGCACGCACGCACGCACACACGCACACGCGCACACGCGCACACGCGTGCGCACACACACACACACACAATAAACTCCTACAGGATGAGATGCCTAGAAGAGCTGCTAACGTAACCATTCGAGACCGAGTAAGAAATGATGCTATCAGACAGACAGTGAGGTCAGCAGGTTGTGTCACATATTTTGAAAGGCAAAAGATCGAATGGTTCGGCCATAGAATGCGACACCATCAGTTTCCAGCAGTGGCGCTACATCTAAGCAGATCTGATACCAGAACAAGATGGCGCCCGAGAAGAAAATTGATAGACGACATCAAAGACATTGTACAGTCATATGGAATGCAATATCGCGTCCCACCCATCCCCACGACACTTGACGGCAACAGTGGAAAATTATAGTAATGGTGATAGTGATGTTGATGCCGACGAACATAATGTAGAAAATGTATGAATACCGTATACATACTAAGAGTCATAACTTACATAATGTGTCTTTACATTGTTCTTTCTTCCTCAGGACATTCTATGTTGGTGTTATCTCGTCCGTCTTCATTATTGTTCCTGGGATTCTTCTGACCTATATATTCAGGAACAGAAAGTATAAATTTTTCCACGGAAGGCGCGTGTCACCTGATCGACGAAGGCCTGAAGTATCAACACAAGAACATTTGGAATATCCTGAAGGCATAACCAAAGCAAACATGTATGCAAATAGAAATAAAGTATGGGAAACGAATCCTCCTGTGCCCACATACCTACCCCATACTATAGTGGTTCAGGAGCATTCTACTGTCCAGTCCACCTGCAATGAGGTGGAAACAAAAGTTAGACCTGCACAGGATAGTCCCATAAAATCAGAAGATTCTCTTCCGTATCAAAGCAAAGATGATGCATATCATAATTATTGGCAAGAATTTAGACCGCCGAGGAAAGCAAAGAAGGAAACATGTAGTGCACAAGCCCCACTGTATCCTTTCCTAGCGGGATCGGCGTATCCTTCGAGCTCACAGGCATGTCTATACACAGATACAATGCAGATTTACGACTCATGGCATCGCTATATGTACGCTGAAAGACAACGACAGGGAATGGAAATCAGTAAAAATGAGCAGAGGAAGAAGCCATTTTTGCTACCTTGGTGGACCATTTTCATCGGCTACGTGATTATAATTGCTTCAATTTCGGCCTCCGCAGCTTTTACGTTTTTCTACAGCCTGCAGTGGGGAGGGGTGGTGTCACTAGATTGGATGTCGTCCTTGTTCTTTTCTACCACAGCCGGGACGTTTTTAATTGAACCAATTAAGGTAAGTTGATTTAAAACGTAATTTTTAAGTATACTTATTATTATTATACTTATATACTTATACTTAAGTATGTAATTTCTACTCTTCGCAAGTATTCACGGGGTACTTGGAGTGGCTTAGACATACGGTCTCAGACTGTTACTGACAACAACAAAAACCTTCGAGTACAATTGAGCACACCGCTTAGAGCACAATTGTTTCAGATGGATCTGGTCATGTAAATCGCTTCCCACGATAACTGATTTCTGGTAGTGGATAGGATGAATCATTATCATTATAATATGCCATGTCGATAAGCGTCTCTCACCATCTCACACGATCACAGAGTCTTGGATCATGTGTGTGTTCCGGTCCCGATTGTAGCGTAGACGCCATTAAGATATTTTTATCCGTGTCTTTCCCGTGATCTTTTCACAGCAAGCTTTCCATTTGTCAAATAGCTTCCATGTTTACATATCCTTATAAATTTCCAAGCAATCTTAAATGTCTACCTCTAATTTCTTTAGTCTGTTAACCGTTTTCGCATGTTTTGTTAAGCACTGTTTCTGTCCCTTTATGATATTTTATGCATTTTCATAAGAAAACACATTTTCTCTGCCATTCGATGTTTTTCCGCTTGTCTGCTTATTCTCTGTATTTCACATGCATACAGAAGTAATGGTCCTATATCGCACTATAACATCATTTTTCTCACATCAATTGACAGCTTTTTATTGGTGTTTTTCATCCTGCGAAAGGCAACCTTTACCAATGCGAGTCTTATTCTAATCTACACTAAGCACATTGCCATCAGATGTTATAACTTTTCCAAGCTTATAAAACCGATTCTCCTATTTAAGAAGTCTCTAATTAACATGGATGATAGATTGTACACTTTCTTTCTTGGAGATGACTGTAATCGTTTTGTGTTTTTAAATGTTATTCTAACCCTAGCTACTGACTCCATACAATGACAGCATCCACACAGTCGTCAATCAGTAGTGTTTTGTCTGAAAATCTTCTTTTGCTTATGGTATGTCCTCAAATGACGATCTCACTCATATCTGTCATAAAAATCATAATATTATCAATATATAGTGAGACAAAGTCTGGAGGCATTACATCCGTCTTGGTTGGTTAATATAGACCTGTGACATAAGCCTGGGTCATTGACATTGAGTTGAGTGACCGGGCATGAGGAAGAATGGAGATGAGAGTGGGAGACAGTAAAGTGACTGACCTGGCTATGAGAAGACAGCCAGTCCGGAGAAATAAAATAGTGAGGGTAGAGGGAAAATACCCCTAGGGGA
The DNA here is from genome assembly GCA_014155875.1 of Cepaea nemoralis. NCBI lineage: Eukaryota > Metazoa > Mollusca > Gastropoda > Stylommatophora > Helicidae > Cepaea > Cepaea nemoralis. The sequence goes on along the minus strand of JACEFZ010024168.1, from coordinate 225,238 downwards.
ATGGGGCGGAAGGACAGTTGTGTGTTGGGTGAAGTCAAGGGACTTCAGGCAGTTGATGTTTGGACTCCGAGCTGAGAGGGAGTTGGGTTTGAGATACCGAGGTAGTCGGGAGTCCACGGACAACGGGGTTGTGTTGTGCTCCGAGTTGTGAAGACAGGCCTGAACCAGAGTGGGTTCTATAGTTGAGCAGTGGCTCCAACCCAATGTGTGGGTTGTATTGTGGGAGATCCAGCCGTGGATAGTAGCTGGATTACCTGTCTTGTGGATTGAGATAAGAGCAGGCCGTGAGAGGGCATTGATGTGTGCTGGTTAAGTTGTGAGGAGGATATTTATAGTCTATGGATTGCATTGTTTTCTTGATGTATATATATGTTCCGTGAGTCTGTGTTGTTTCTGTAATAAAGGATTATGTGCGCCAGCTGAAGCTTGTTTCATGACTGGTGAATATGCACTGCGGGGGTGAGTTACATTGCAAGACAGATATCTCCATTGACACACCATGGGTATCGTTGCCTAGACAACGACCATCACACAATAATATCATGAGCATATCATCGTAAGAACTTCGTGATATTATCATCAAGAACGACGTGTGACAATCTGTGAGCTCGTCCGATCAAGAACATCTGGGCGCTCGTCGCTTGGTAAGGAGTATCTGGAAGGCCACGTACGGTCAAGATCATTGCAGACAGTGTTGTCATTCTGAGATGTTTGTGGGCTCTTCGCGGAGAGAGGGTGGACAGCGGAGTGAGTCCACCGTATAAACACTGAGTTTTTCTCCGTGCGGGAACTGATACAGACAGTTCACGTCAAGTCCACTACAAGTGAATTGGAACCAACCATATCGCTGAAGCGAGAGGGGGTGATAAAGACACGCCATACAGACTAACCGGGAGAGTCCATTACGGTGACAGGTAAATTTGATACCAGGCAGGAGTGCTGAAACTAGCAGACGCGGCGATGAAAGACCAGTGTTGAATCCAGAGTGGCGAGGGCAGCGTGTGTGTGTGTAGGACATCGCTGGCGGTGATAATTACAGGATTGGGAACCAAAGATATTTGACAGGTGTGTGTGTGCGAGGCAAGCGCACCGTGTTGTCGCAAGTTGACTGGTCAAGATTTTTCGACGCAGTAGATAGGACGGGTGGAGACACCAGCGTCCAGGTACGAGGGGAAAGTTACGTTAACCCCTACCACAGCCGTGCTAGGGCAGCAGTGGAAAGTGTGATTTTCCACGAAGTTAATATAGCAGCCGGGTGGGGCTGTCAAGTTTGTGTGAAAACTGTTTTACGGAGGAATTTTTCACTGAGAGTGATAAAGAGAAATTAGGTTGACCTTGGAAGGAAAGGCTGTTTAACAGTAAGCAGTTACTGAGGAAATTTCCACGGCCTTGTGTGGTTAAGATGACTCATTGTGAATGAACAAAACAAGGTTGTTTTGAAAGAAAGCCAGATTTTATGTTTCGCCTTTGTTGAACTGTTCTATTATTGTCATCATTATTCTGTTATGAGCAAACAGTTTTAACGTCTCATCATCGCAACCATGGTTGTATTGCTTTGCCAATAAGGATTTATATACCCAAATTTAAAGCGCTGAACATTGGCTGCCATTCTCCTTTTCTTTTTTGGTGAATCTTGTCGGATAACGGAAATCCATAACATTAATGATACAGCGAAGCGCCATCTCCGCAACGAGAGTAACAACAAATCGAAAGAACACTTTGGATTATTACTGTGGTGCCACCACGTACAGAGAAAGTACAATAACGTTACGGACTGTGTCGAGACAGAACAGTTTAGATATCACTATCATCTTCAACTTTTGTCGACAGTTGGAACTTGTGATCACCACGTGAATTCAGGAACCACTCAACAAATCAATCAGTCATTTTGAAATCTAGTGTCGTAGACATTTCCAGCGGATTGCGAATAACTATTAAAACGAACAAAAACTTTGGTGACTGAATAAAAGGAACTTTTGGCGACAGGATTAATAGGCCCATATTTGTCGGCCAACCAGTTACACATTATTATTTTTTATTGTTTTGCTCCCATCGTCATATTTATTGTTGTCGGGTGTTACGCAATTATTTGTATGTGGTCCAGTGTTTGTCAAGAGTAGGGGAGTTTTGTGTTGTTTCTCGAAGGCCGGGAGACAGGGCGAAAAGTTACTTTCTGAGGTGCACCATATATAATGTCTGGAAGAAAATCGAAAGGTCGGTTTGTTTGATTCTGCAGTGAAGCAGGGTGGTCCTAGATTATATACCGTGCCGTTTGGGTCTAACGTAAGATCTGTGTATATTTTCAGTATATATTCCTTTTCTTTCTCTCTTTCTTTTCGTTATATTTACATATGATATTTGTTGTGTTCGGATATATGTTTTATTGTGACCTTTCGTCATTTCTGCTGTCTAGTGGTCTTTGTCAGTTTAAATTTATATATTACGCGCACTGTGGATGTCCCTACACAAGCTTGTGGTTGTTACTGTGGTTTATTTCTGTGTCATCATCGTCTCCGTGTACTCAGCTTGTGAAGTCTAGCGTTGGATAGTCATCACTTAGTGTTATCATCCATTTGTTTGTATATGTATTTATATGTATGTTTAACAATATTTCCAGGGACTTCATGAACTTTGGTCATAGATATATAGATATAAGGGAGTATAGGTGATACTTCCCCCCTCACTACCTAGTGCTTATAGAGTGACTGGGTGAGTACAGAGTGATATTGTAGCACTACGGATTTACGTACACAGGGAGTGCGGGTGTACTTAGGGAAGTGACACAAAGACTAACAGCAGAGTCTGTACATTTATAGTTGGCTGATTCACAGCAACGTGTCCACAAGTACAAGATGCCTACTTTAATGGATTATATTGAAGCAGGTGAAAGAATAGGCCTGAAGGGTAAAGAGTTACAGGAGTATGCCGAAGCAAAAGAACAACAACAGACGGAAAGAGAGGAGAGGCATAATGAACGCGAGGCAAAGCGTCTACAGGAAGAAAAGTTAGCTGAGAGAGAACAAAGACAGGCTGAAATGGAAGCCAAGCGTCTACAGGAAGAGAGAGAGACACACATGAGAATGGAAATTGAGAAAGAGAAGATTAAGATGGAAGCAGAAATTGCTATTAAAAAGTTAGAATTTGCATCGAAGGGTCAAAGTGAGGAAAGTAAAAGACCTTCGCAGTCGTCACAGAGATTAAAACTGCCATACTTTATGGACCGAGATAACCTTGAAGCTTATCTTGACAGATATCAGGCATCAGCGAAAGTGTTAGGCATCCCCGAAGAACAGTATGCTATTAGACTAGGGGAGCTTCTTACGGGTAAGGCACTAGACACCATGTTCAATTTACCTGTAGAAGAAAGGAACAACTACACTATCTTACGTCAACGTTTGCTGACAAAGTTCCAACTAACTGAACATGGATATAGAACAAAGTTTAGACAGTTAGTGCCAGAGACAAATCAAGATTTCACAGACTTTGTTAACACAGTAAAGAATACATTTAACAAATGGATGGAGCTTGCAGAAGTAGGGAAAGATTTTAATAAATTAGTAGATCTAATGTTAAGAGACAAGGTAGTATCTGCATGCAATTCTAATTTAGTAGGCGTTCTTTGAGGAACGTAAGCCAAAGGACATAGACACAATGTCTCAGTTAGGGCAAAACTACATGACTGCACATCCTAACGTATCTATTGGGAAACTAATGAGTGAGGAAATAGTCTGTGCAGCGTACACTAAACAGGACCAGAATCCAGTCATCAGACCAAGGGCGAAAAGTGTGGATTCAGCACAGAAAGGTGAGCAGCAAGAACTTCAAGATAATGGTTTCCGAGGAAACAATGTTGGTAGAGTAGGACGGTACCCATATAGAAGAGGGAACTTCCAGAGACGTCCAAATTATGCCGGATGTTGGAATTGTGGGAGCTGGAGACACAAGGCAGCAGAGTGTGATGCACAACCATCAGATGGACCAACGAACAACACTAAAAGGGAGATTACTTGTTTCAAATGTGGAAAGAAGGGGCATATCAGCCATCAATGTAGGATGAGAGAAACAGAGCACTCAAATGCAGCGCAAGTAATTGAGACGCTGAACAATGAAGATTGTAGTGGGTGCAAACCTCTTTTTGAAAAAGACAGTCAGCCAGTCCTAATATGTGGTCATACAGTAAAAGCAGGATCAGCAGTGCATGAAGGAGGAAGTCTGAAGCTGCATCAGGGATTTGTTAATGATAGACCAGCGTTAACAATTAGGGATTCTGGATGTACGTCTATCGGAGTCAGGAGAAGTTTAATAGATCCCTCGGATTATACAGGGAAAAAAATTAGATGCATAACATTCAACGGCACAGTAGAGTTCTACCCAGTAGCCATAATAACAGTAAAAACACCATATATCACTGGAAGAGTGACAGCGTGTGTTCTGGACTCACCAGTGGCTGATTTGATCATAGGAAATGTTATAGGAGTTAAAGATTGTACAGAAGAGGAAGTAGTTTATTGGGACCGAAAATATAGTGTAAGCAGTAATGAGGTAGTTACCACAAGAGAACCTAAATTAGAGAGTATAGCTGAGGTAGAAGAGGCACTTGAAGTAGACACAGGAACTCAGGACAAGGATAGTACAGCTGAGCAGATGAGAATGGATCCCAAATATAGTGCTAGTGAATCCCAGAGACAAGATACTACTCTGAACAAATGTTCCCAAGGGTGTAGGAGAGTAGAACATAGGCAGTCAAAGAAAGGTAGATGGTGCTTCGAGAGGAAGAACAATGTTCTCACTCGCAGGTTTTCAGATAGCAGAACTGCACGTGGGCAAGGAGCAGTACCTTTAGCACATAGAGACCGATATACTAGAACAGCTCAGGATAGTGCATGTGCAGGGCACATAGGCAGAAGGCGTATGCAGCAGAAAGCAAGGTGCCAGATACATGGGCCAAGATTGAATAAAGAGTTCAGACTAAACAGAGACTCAAGTGTAACGGTGCAATATGCAGATAGGAAAGTTGAGTCAGGTCAAAAGAGTGTTCGCGACATTACTGACCCAGGGCTAGGGATAGCAAACAGATGTTGTAATTGTAGAGGTACCATGAGTCATGGGTACATGAAAGGTAGACACAGCATCGACAGGAATCAGAGGTGGGTTAATGCAAGAACAGAACCACCTGATATAGGGTCGGTACACAAATAGTATTGTGTGGTCGTAAAGTAGTAAGAGACCTGTGGGTACATAAGTATAATGCTTTTCTATGATGTATTATTATTCTGTGATGTATTAGTTCATGCGTTGGTACACAAGATAGAAAGATGGTTGTTTCTATTTATGTGAGGGTACTATGAGCATTTGATGTAGTATTTAGGATGGTAGCTAGAGTAAGGTGCAGCCATACTTAGGGCTACCCAGGCTATATGTCTGGGTCACATGTTTAGTAAGTTTTAGTCTCCCAATATTTGAAAACGAAGTTTTCTTTTAAGAGGGGGGTGATGACATAAGCCTGGGTCATTGACATTGAGTTGAGTGACCGGGCATGAGGAAGAATGGAGATGAGAGTGGGAGACAGTAAAGTGACTGACCTGGCTATGAGAAGACAGCCAGTCCGGAGAAATAAAATAGTGAGGGTAGAGGGAAAATACCCCTAGGGGGATGGAGCGGAAGGACAGTTGTGTGTTGTGTGAAGTCAAGGGACTTCAGGCAGTTGATGTTTGGACTCCGAGCTGAGAGGGAGTTGGGTTTGAGATACCGAGGTAGTCGGGAGTCCACGGACAACGGGGTTGTGTTGTGCTCCGAGTTGTGAAGACAGGCCTGAAACAGAGTGGGTTCTATAGTTGAGCAGTGGCTCCAACCCAATGTGTGGGTTGTATTGTGGGAGATCCAGCCGTGGATAGTAGCTGGATTACCTGTCTTGTGGATTGAGATAAGAGCAGGCCGTGAGAGGGCATTGATGTGTGCTGGTTAAGTTGTGAGGGGGATATTTATAGTCTATGGATTGCATTGTTTTCTGGGTGTATACATATGTTCCGTGAGTCTGTGTTGTTTCTGTAATAAAGGATTATGTGCGCCAGCTGAAGCTTGTTTCATGACTGGTGAATATGCACTGCGGGGGTGAGTTACATTGCAAGACAGATATCTCCATTGACACACCATGGGTATCGTTGCCTAGACAACGACCATCACACAATAATATCATGAGCATATCATCGTAAGAACTTCGTGATATTATCATCAAGAACGACGTGTGACAATCTGTGAGCTCGTCCGATCAAGAACATCTGGGCGCTCGTCGCTTGGTAAGGAGTATCTGGAAGGCCACGTACGGTCAAGATCATTGCAGACAGTGTTGTCATTCTGAGATGTTTGTGGGCTCTTCGCGGAGAGAGGGTGGACAGCGGAGTGAGTCCACCGTATAAACACTGAGTTTTTCTCCGTGCGGGAACTGATACAGACAGTTCACGTCAAGTCCACTACAAGTGAATTGGAACCAACCATATCGCTGAAGCGAGAGGGGGTGATAAAGACACGCCATACAGACTAACCGGGAGAGTCCATTACGGTGACAGGTAAATTTGATACCAGGCAGGAGTGCTGAAACTAGCAGACGCGGCGATGAAAGACCAGTGTTGAATCCAGAGTGGCGAGGGCAGCGTGTGTGTGTGTAGGACATCGCTGGCGGTGATAATTACAGGATTGGGAACCAAAGATATTTGACAGGTGTGTGTGTGCGAGGCAAGCGCACCGTATTGTCGCAAGTTGACTGGTCAAGATTTTTCGACGCAGTAGATAGGACGGGTGGAGACACCAGCGTCCAGGTACGAGGGGAAAGTTACGTTAACCCCTACCACAGCCGTGCTAGGGCAGCAGTGGAAAGTGTGATTTTCCACGAAGTTAATATAGCAGCCGGGTGGGGCTGTCAAGTTTGTGTGAAAACTGTTTTACGGAGGAATTTTTCACTGAGAGTGATAAAGAGAAATTAGGTTGACCTTGGAAGGAAAGGCTGTTTAACAGTAAGCAGTTACTGAGGAAATTTCCACGGCTTAGTGTGGTCAAGATGACTCATTGTGAATGAACAAAACAAGGTTGTTTTGAAAGAAAGCCAGATTTTATGTTTCGCCTTTGTTGAACTGTTCTATTATTGTCATCATTATTCTGTTATGAGCAAACAGTTTTAACGTCTCATCATTACAACCATGGTTGTATTGCTTTGCCAATAAGGATTTATATACCCAAATTTAAAGCGCTGAACATTGGCTGCCATTCTCCTTTTCTTTTTGGTGAATCTTGTCGGATAACGGAAATCCATAACATTAATGATACAGCGAAGCGCCATCTCCGCAACGAGAGTAACAACAAATCGAAAGAACACTTTGGATTATTACTGTGATTCCACCACGTACAGAGAAAGTACAATAACGTTACGGACTGTGTCGAGACAGAACAGTTTAGGATATCACTATCATCTTCAACTTTTGTCGACAGTTGGAACTTGTGATCACCACGTGAATTCAGGAACCACTCAACAAATCAATCAGTCCTTTTGAAATCTAGTGTCGTAGACATTTCCAGCGGATTGCGAATAACTATTAAAACGAACAAAAACTTTGGTGACTGAATAAAAAGAACTTTTGGCGACGGATTAATAGGCCCATATTTGTCGGCCAACCAGTTACACATTATTATTTTTTATTGTTTTGCTCCCATCGTCATATTTATTGTTGTCGGGTGTTACGCAATTATTTGTATGTGGTCCAGTGTTTGTCAAGAGTAGGGGAGTTTTGTGTTGTTTTCTCGAAGGCCGGGGACAGGGGGCGAAAAGTTACTTTTCTTACTGTGCACCATAGTAGTATTTCGGGGAAGTAAAATCGTAAAGGTCCGGGTTAGTTTGATTTCGGCAGTGAAGCAGGGGGTCCTAGATTATATAACCGTGCCAGTTTGTTGTTCTAACGTCAGAATTCTGTGTATATTTTCATGTCTATATATTCCTTTTTCCTTTCTCTTCTTTCTTTTCAGTATATTTACATATGATATTTTGCTGTGTTCGGATATATGTTATTATTGTGACACTTTCGTCCTTGTCTAGCTAGTCTAGTGGTATCTGTCAGTCTAATTTATATATTACGCGCACTGTGGGTGTCCCTACACAAGCTTGTGGTTGTTACGGTGGTTTATTTCTGTGTGATCATCGTCTCCGTGTACTCAGCTTGTGAAGTCTAGCGTTGGATAGTCATCACTTAGTGTTATCATCCATTTGTTTGTATATGTATTTATATGTATGTTTAACAATATTTCCAGGGACTTCATGAACTTTTGGTCATAGATATATAGATATAAGGGAGTATAGGTGATACTTCCCCCCCCCCCCCCACTACCTAGTGCTTATAGAGTGACTGGGTGAGTACAGAGTGATATTGTAGCACTACGGATTTACGTACACAGGGAGTGCGGGTGTACTTAGGGAAGTGACACAAAGACTAACAGCAGAGTCTGTACATTTATAGTTGGCTGATTCACAGCAACGTGTCCACAAGTACAAGATGCCTACTTTAATGGATTATATTGAAGCAGGTGAAAGAATAGGCCTGAAGGGTAAAGAGTTACAGGAGTATGCCGAAGCAAAAGAACAACAACAGACGGAAAGAGAGGAGAGGCATAATGAACGCGAGGCAAAGCGTCTACAGGAAGAAAAGTTAGCTGAGAGAGAACAAAGACAGGCTGAAATGGAAGCCAAGCGTCTACAGGAAGAGAGAGAGACACACATGAGAATGGAAATTGAGAAAGAGAAGATTAAGATGGAAGCAGAAATTGCTATTAAAAAGTTAGAATTTGCATCGAAGGGTCAAAGTGAGGAAAGTAAAAGACCTTCGCAGTCGTCACAGAGATTAAAACTGCCATACTTTACGGACCGAGACAACCTTGAAGCTTATCTTGACAGATATCAGGCATCAGCGAAAGTGTTAGGCATCCCCGAAGAACAGTATGCTATTAGACTAGGGGAGCTTCTTACGGGTAAGGCACTAGACACCATGTTCAATTTACCTGTAGAAGAAAGGAACAACTACACTATCTTACGTCAACGTTTGCTGACAAAGTTCCAACTAACTGAACATGGATATAGAACAAAGTTTAGACAGTTAGTGCCAGAGACAAATCAAGATTTCACAGACTTTGTTAACACAGTAAAGAATACATTTAACAAATGGATGGAGCTTGCAGAAGTAGGGAAAGATTTTAATAAATTAGTAGATCTAATGTTAAGAGACAAGGTAGTATCTGCATGCAATTCTAATTTAGTAGCGTTCTTTGAGGAACGGAAGCCAAAGGACATAGACACAATGTCTCAGTTAGGGCAAAACTACATGACTGCACATCCTAACGTATCTATTGGGAAACTAATGAGTGAGGAAATAGTCTGTGCAGCGTACACTAAACAGGACCAGAATCCAGTCATCAGACCAAGGGCGAAAAGTGTGGATTCAGCACAGAAAGGTGAGCAGCAAGAACTTCAAGATAATGGTTTCCGAGGAAACAATGTTGGTAGAGTAGGACGGTACCCATATAGAAGAGGGAACTTCCAGAGACGTCCAAATTATGCCGGATGTTGGAATTGTGGGAGCTGGAGACACAAGGCAGCAGAGTGTGATGCACAACCATCAGATGGACCAACGAACAACACTAAAAGGGAGATTACTTGTTTCAAATGTGGAAAGAATGGGCATATCAGCCATCAATGTAGGATGAGAGAAACAGAGCACTCAAATGCAGCGCAAGTAATTGAGACGCTGAACAATGAAGATTGTAGTGGGTGCAAACCTCTTTTTGAAAAAGACAGTCAGCCAGTCCTAATATGTGGTCATACAGTGAAAGCAGGATCAGCAGTGCATGAAGGAGGAAGTCTGAAGCTGCATCAGGGATTTGTCAATGATAGACCAGCGTTAACAATTAGGGATTCCGGATGTACGTCTATCGGAGTGAGGAGAAGTTTAATAGATCCCTCGGATTATACAGGGAAAAAGATTAGATGCATAACATTCAACGGCACAGTAGAGTTCTACCCAGTAGCCATAATAACAGTAAAAACACCATATATCACTGGAAGAGTGACAGCGTGTGTTCTGGACTCACCAGTGGCTGATTTGATCATAGGAAATGTTATAGGAGTGAAAGATTGTACAGAAGAGGAAGTAGTTTATTGGGACCGAAAATATAGTGTAAGCAGTAATGAGGTAGTTACCACAAGAGAACCTAAATTAGAGAGTATAGCTGAGGTAGAAGAGGCACTTGAAGTAGACACAGGAACTCAGGACAAGGATAGTACAGCTGAGCAGATGAGAATGGATCCCAAATATAGTGCTAGTGAATCCCAGAGACAAGATACTACTCTGAACAAATGTTCCCAAGGGTGTAGGAGAGTAGAACATAGGCAGTCAAAGAAAGGTAGATGGTGCTTCGAGAGGAAGAACAATGTTCTCACTCGCAGGTTTTCAGATAGCAGAACTGCACGTGGGCAAGGAGCAGTACCTTTAGCACATAGAGACCGATATACTAGAACAGCTCAGGATAGTGCATGTGCAGGGCACATAGGCATAAGGCGTATGCAGCAGAAAGCAAGGTGCCAGATATATGGGCCAAGATTGAATAAAGAGTTCAGACTAAACAGAGACTCAAGTGTAACGGTGCAATATGCAGATAGGAAAGTTGAGTCAGGTCAAAAGAGTGTTCGCGACATTACTGACCCAGGGCTAGGGATAGCAAACAGATGTTGTAATTGTAGAGGTACCATGAGTCATGGGTACATGAAAGGTAGACACAGCATCGACAGGAATCAGAGGTGGGTTAATGCAAGAACAGAACCACCTGATATAGGGTCGGTACACAAATAGTATTGTGTGGTCGTGAAGTAGTAAGAGACCTGTGGGTACATAAGTATAATGCTTTTCTATGATGTATTATTATTATGTGATGTATTAGTTCATGCATTGATACACAAGATAGAAAGATGGTTGTATTTATGTGTGATGAATAGGGTACTATGAGCATTTGATGTATTATGTAGTGTGGTAGCTAGAGTAAGGTGCAGCCATACTTAGGGCTACCCAGGCTATATGTCTGGGTCACATGTTTAGTAAGTTTTAGTCTCCCAATATTTGAAAACGAAGTTTTCTTTTAAGAGGGGGGTGATGACATAAGCCTGGGTCATTGACATTGAGTTGAGTGACCGGGCATGAGGAAGAATGGAGATGAGAGTGGGAGACAGTAAAGTGACTGACCTGGCTACGAGGAAAACAGCCAGTCCTGAGAAATAATAGGGAGGGTATGAGTGGAAAACCCCTAGGGGGATGGGCGGAAGGACAGTTGTGTGTTGGGTGAAGTCAAGGGACTTCAGGCAGTTGATGTTTGGACTCCGAGCTGAGAGGGAGTTGGGTTTGAGATACCGAGGTAGTCGGGAGTCCACGGACAACGGGGTTGTGTTGTGCTCCGAGTTGTGAAGACAGGCCTGAACCAGAGTGGGTTCTATAGTTGAGCAGTGGCTCCAACCCAATGTGTGGGTTGTATTGTGGGAGATCCAGCCGTGGATAGTAGCTGGATTACCTGTCTTGTGGATTGAGATAAGAGCAGGCCGTGAGAGGGCATTGATGTGTGCTGGTTAAGTTGTGAGGGGGATATTTATAGTCTATGGATTGCATTGTTTTCTGGATGTATACATATGTTCCGTGAGTCTGTGTTGTTTCTGTAATAAAGGATTATGTGCGCCAGCTGAAGCTTGTTTCATGACTGGTGAATATGCACTGCGGGGGTGAGTTACATTGCAAGACAGATATCTCCATTGACACACCATGGGTATCGTTGCCTAGACAACGACCATCACACAATAATATCATGAGCATATCATCGTAAGAACTTCGTGATATTATCATCAAGAACGACGTGTGACAATCTGTGAGCTCGTCCGATCAAGAACATCTGGGCGCTCGTCGCTTAGGTAAGGAGTATCTGGAAGGCCACGTACGGTCAAGATCATTGCAGACAGTGTTGTCATTCTGAGATAGTTTGTGGGCTCTTCGCGGAGAGAGGGTGGACAGCGGAGTGAGTCCACCGTATAAACACTGAGTTTTTCTCCGTGCGGGAACTGGATACAGACAGTTCACGTCAAGTCCACTACAAGGTGAATTGGAACCAACCATATCGCTGAAGCGAGAGGGGGTGATAAAGACACGCCATACAGACTAACCGGGAGAGTCCATTACGGTGACAGGTAAATTTGATACCAGGCAGGAGTGCTGAAACTAGCAGACGCGGCGATGAAAGACCAGTGTTGAATCCAGAGTGGCGAGGGCAGCGTGTGTGTGTGTAGGACATCGCTAGTCGGTGATAATGACAGGATTGGGAACCAAAGATATTTGACAGGTGTGTGTGTGCGAGGCAAGCGCACCGTATTGTCGCAAGTTGACTGGTCAAGATTTTTCGACGCAGTAGATAGGACGGGTGGAGACACCAGCGTCCAGGTACGAGGGGAAAGTTACGTTAACCCCTACCACAGCCGTGCTAGGGCAGCAGTGGAAAGTGTGATTTTCCACGAAGTTAATATAGCAGCCGGGTGGGGCTGTCAAGTTTGTGTGAAAACTGTTTTACGGAGGAATTTTTCACTGAGAGTGATAAAGAGAAATTAGGTTGACCTTGGAAGGAAAGGCTGTTTAACAGTAAGCAGTTACTGAGGAAATTTCCACGGCTTAGTGTGGTCAAGATGACTCATTGTGAATGAACAAAACAAGGTTGTTTTGAAAGAAAGCCAGATTTTATGTTTCGCCTTTGTTGAACTGTTCTATTATTGTCATCATTATTCTGTTATGAGCAAACAGTTTTAACGTCTCGTCATCGCAACCATGGTTGTATTTCTTTGCCAATAAGGATTTATATACCCAAATTTAAAGCGCTGAACATTGGCTGCCATTCTCCTTTTCTTTTTGGTGAATCTTGTCGGATAACGGAAATCCATAACATTAATGATACAGCGAAGCGCCATCTCCGCAACGAGAGTAACAACAAATCGAAAGAACACTTTGGATTATTACTGTGGTGCCACCACGTACAGAGAAAGTACAATAACGTTACGGACTGTGTCGAGACAGAACAGTTTAGATATCACTATCATCTTCAACTTTTGTCGACAGTTGGAACTTGTGATCACCACGTGAATTCAGGAACCACTCAACAAATCAATCAGTCATTTTGAAATCTAGTGTCGTAGACATTTCCAGCGGATAGCGAATAACTATTAAAACGAACAAAAACTTTGGTGACTGAATAAAAAGAACTTTTGGCGACGGATTAATAGGCCCATATTTGTCGGCCAACCAGTTACACATTATTATTTTTTATTGTTTTGCTCCCATCGTCATATTTATTGTTGTCGGGTGTTACGCAATTATTTGTATGTGGTCCAGTGTTTGTCAAGAGTAGGGGAGTTTTGTGTTGTTTCTCGAAGGCCGGGAGACAGGGCGAAAAGTTACTTTCTGAGGTGCACCATATATAATGTCTGGGAAGAAAATCGAAAGGTCGGTTTATTTGGTTCTGCAGGGACGGTCCTGAATTATATAACGTGCCAGTTTGTGTTTGACGTCAGATTTCTGTATAATTTTATGCTATAATTTTTTTTCCTTCTCTTTCTTCTTTTCATAATATTTGCATATGATATTTGCTGTGTTCGGATATATGTTATTATTGTGCACTTTTGGTCGTGTCTACTATCTAGTGGTATCTGAGTCAGTTTATATGTTACGCGCACTGTGGGTGTCCCTACACAAGCTTGTAGTCGTTACTGTGGTTTATTTCTGTGTGATCATCGTCTCCGTGTACTCAGCTTGTGAAGTCTAGCGTTGGATAGTCATCACTTAGTGTTATCATCCATTTGTTTGTATATGTATTTATATGTATGTTTAACAATATTTCCAGGGACTTTATGAACTTTTGGTCATAGATATATAGATATAAGGGAGTATAGGTGATACTTCCCCCCCCCCCCCACTACCTAGTGCTTATAGAGTGACTGGGTGAGTACAGAGTGATATTGTAGCACTACGGATTTACGTACACAGGGAGTGCGGGTGTACTTAGGGAAGTGACACAAAGACTAACAGCAGAGTCTGTACATTTATAGTTGGCTGATTCACAGCAACGTGTCCACAAGTACAAGATGCCTACTTTAATGGATTATATTGAAGCAGGTGAAAGAATAGGCCTGAAGGGTAAAGAGTTACAGGAGTATGCCGAAGCAAAAGAACAACAACAGACGGAAAGAGAGGAGAGGCATAATGAACGCGAGGCAAAGCGTCTACAGGAAGAAAAGTTAGCTGAGAGAGAACAAAGACAGGCTGAAATGGAAGCCAAGCGTCTACAGGAAGAGAGAGAGACACACATGAGAATGGAAATTGAGAAAGAGAAGATCAAGTGTCAGATGCAAATTGAAATCGAGTTAAGAAAACTAGAAATATCTTCGAAAGGTCAAAAGTGAGGAAAGCAGAAGACCACTCGCAGTCGTCACAGAGATTAAAACTGCCATACTTTACGGACCGAGACAACCTTGAAGCTTATCTTGACAGATATCAGGCATCAGCGAAAGTGTTAGGCATCCCCGAAGAACAGTATGCTATTAGACTAGGGGAGCTTCTTACGGGTAAGGCACTAGACACCATGTTCAATTTACCTGTAGAAGAAAGGAACAACTACACTATCTTACGTCAACGTTTGCTGACAAAGTTCCAACTAACTGAACATGGATATAGAACAAAGTTTAGACAGTTAGGGCCAGAGACAAATCAAGATTTCACAGACTTTGTTAACACAGTAAAGAACTACATTTAACAAATGGATGGAGCTTGCAGAGGTAGGGAAAGATTTTAATAAATTAGTAGATCTAATGTTAAGAGACAAGGTAGTATCTGCATGCAATTCTAATTTAGTAGCGTTCTTTGAGGAACGTAAGCCAAAGGACATAGACACAATGTCTCAGTTAGGGCAAAACTACATGACTGCACATCCTAACGTATCTATTGGGAAACTAATGAGTGAGGAAATAGTCTGTGCAGCGTACACTAAACAGGACCAGAATCCAGTCATCAGACCAAGGGCGAAAAGTGTGGATTCAGCACAGAAAGGTGAGCAGCAAGAACTTCAAGATAATGGTTTCCGAGGAAACAATGTTGGTAGAGTAGGACGGTACCCATATAGAAGAGGGAACTTCCAGAGACGTCCAAATTATGCCGGATGTTGGAATTGTGGGAGCTGGAGACACAAGGCAGCAGAGTGTGATGCACAACCATCAGATGGACCAACGAACAACACTAAAAGGGAGATTACTTGTTTCAAATGTGGAAAGAAGGGGCATATCAGCCATCAATGTAGGATGAGAGAAACAGAGCACTCAAATGCAGCGCAAGTAATTGAGACGCTGAACAATGAAGATTGTAGTGGGTGCAAACCTCTTTTTGAAAAAGACAGTCAGCCAGTCCTAATATGTGGTCATACAGTGAAAGCAGGATCAGCAGTGCATGAAGGAGGAAGTCTGAAGCTGCATCAGGGATTTGTTAATGATAGACCAGCGTTAACAATTAGGGATTCCGGATGTACGTCTATCGGAGTGAGGAGAAGTTTAATAGATCCCTCGGATTATACAGGGAAAAAGATTAGATGCATAACATTCAACGGCACAGTAGAGTTCTACCCATTAGCCATAATAACAGTAAAAACACCATATATCACTGGAAGAGTGACAGCGTGTGTTCTGGACTCACCAGTGGCTGATTTGATCATAGGAAATGTTATAGGAGTTAAAGATTGTACAGAAGAGGAAAGTAGTTTATTGGGACCGAAAATATAGTGTAAGCAGTAATGAGGTAGTTACCACAAGAGAACCTAAATTAGAGAGTATAGCTGAGGTAGAAGAGGCACTTGAAGTAGACACAGGAACTCAGGACAAGGATAGTACAGCTGAGCAGATGAGAATGGATCCCAAATATAGTGCTAGTGAATCCCAGAGACAAAATACTACTCTGAACAAATGTTCCCAAGGGTGTAGGAGAGTAGAACATAGGCAGTCAAAGAAAGGTAGATGGTGCTTCGAGAGGAAGAACAATGTTCTCACTCGCAGGTTTTCAGATAGCAGAACTGCACGTGGGCAAGGAGCAGTACCTGTAGCACATAGAGACCGATATACTAGAACAGCTCAGGATAGTGCATGTGCAGGGCACATAGGCATAAGGCGTATGCAGCAGAAAGCAAGGTGCCAGATATATGGGCCAAGATTGAATAAAGAGTTCAGACTAAACAGAGACTCAAGTGTAACGTGCAAGATGCAGATAGGAAAGTTGAGTTAGGTCAAAAGAGTGTTCGTGACATTACTGACCCAGGGCTAGGGATAGCAAACAGATGTTGTAATTGTAGAGGTACCATGAGTCATGGGTACATGAAAGGTAGACACAGCATCGACAGGAATCAGAGGTGGGTTAATGCAAGAACAGAACCACCTGATATAGGGTCGGTACACAAATAGTATTGTGTGGTCGTGAAGTAGTAAGAGACCTGTGGGTACATAAGTATAATGCTTTTCTATGATGTATTATTATTATGTGATGTATTAGTTCATGCATTGGTACACAAGATAGAAAGATGGTTGTATTTATGTGTGATGAATATAGGAGTGTACTATGAGCATTTGATGTATTATGTAGTGTGGTAGCTAGAGTAAGGTGCAGCCATACTTAGGGCTACCCAGGCTATATGTCTGGGTCACATGTTTAGTAAGTTTTAGTCTCCCAATATTTGAAAACGAAGTTTTCTTTTAAGAGGGGGGTGATGACATAAGCCTGGGTCATTGACATTGAGTTGAGTGACCGGGCATGAGGAAGAATGGAGATGAGAGTGGGAGACAGTAAAGTGACTGACCTGGCTATAAGAAGACAGCCAGTCCGGAGAAATAAAATAGTGAGGGTAGAGGGAAAAAACCCCTAGGGGGATGGAGCGGAAGGACAGTTGTGTGTTGGGTGAAGTCAAGGGACTTCAGGCAGTTGATGTTTGGACTCCGAGCTGAGAGGGAGTTGGGTTTGAGATACCGAGGTAGTCGGGAGTCCACGGACAACGGGGTTGTGTTGTGCTCCGAGTTGTGAAGACAGGCCTGAACCAGAGTGGGTTCTATAGTTGAGCAGTGGCTCCAACCCAATGTGTGGGTTGTATTGTGGGAGATCCAGCCGTGGATAGTAGCTGGATTACCTGTCTTGTGGATTGAGATAAGAGCAGGCCGTGAGAGGGCATTGATGTGTGCTGGTTAAGTTGTGAGGGGGATATTTATAGTCTATGGATTGCATTGTTTTCTGGATGTATACATATGTTCCGTGAGTCTGTGTTGTTTCTGTAATAAAGGATTATGTGCGCCAGCTGAAGCTTGTTTCATGACTGGTGAATATGCACTGCGGGGGTGAGTTACATTGCAAGACAGATATCTCCATTGACACACCATGGGTATCGTTGCCTAGACAACGACCATCACACAATAATATCATGAGCATATCATCGTAAGAACTTCGTGATATTATCATCAAGAACGACGTGTGACAACCTGCTTCACTATCATCTTTGCCGCAGCATGTTGTTTGCAAAAGTTGTTCTTTAAAAGCCTAGGATCTTCCCCGTAAAACTCGAGATCTTTATTATATAAATGTGTCCTACTCAACAATGCAGCAAACGTGTAGATCTTTCTTTACTTCTATTAAACGCTCTAATAATGCCCCCTGCAAATACTCACAATTTTTCTACACTTATCTTCTAGAAAACCACATTGTTCTTCCTCTATTCTTCGTTGTATTGACATAACCCTTTGAATGATGACCCTTAGCAAAATGTTTGTTCATAATCATCACGTGCCAAGCCGATAAATGTGGGCGGTCATGTTTCGACATCTCGCACGATCACAAGAGTCATGATCAGCTCAGTGTTCTTCTTGTCGCGACCATGTCATGTGGCCAAGCCATCTATATATTTACTTCTCTGCCTTCCCCTTGATAATTTCCCCTCAATCTTGCCATTTGTCTCAAAGTTCTCTAATTGATTTCTACTTAAAACGTGTCCAAAAGTTTTTGTTACTTGACTCATTAAGCTAATTGTTCGATGATTCTCACAGGCTCCAGGTTTCTTCGGGATTGTACTAAACATAGATTTACATAGGTCATGCGGTATGTCTCCAGAATCACGTAATGTGGTCGTACAAACCTGGTGATCTGATATATTCCATGTTTTTCTAAGACATTCATCATTTCAGCTGTGATGTTGTCTGGACCTGAGAGCTTGTGGGATTTCATATTTTAAAGGGTCTTCAGAGCTTCTATTTTCAAAATGTGTGCTCCTTCAGTATTGTAATAACAATCACACTGTTCCTTGAATGAATTTTAGTTAAAGTCTTTCATATAATCTGACCATTTATCTAAAATATAATCCTCGGCCATACATTTTCCCTTTAGTTTCAGGCAATCTGTTGATGTGGGTGTTCTACTAGTAATGAATAAACAGGAATGAGGGGAACTGCAGTAAAGCTTAAAAAGGCAATGAATGAATCACCCAAAATACAAGAAGTAGATTATGAGCTTTACTAAAACACGACTACAAGAGACAAATTAGACGTTGCCACCAAAGCCTCCGTCAGTACAGGACAAACTAACACAAACCGACACAAACCTACTTGAAACAACACTTGACAATATTACACTAATTAAAGGTATTTATCTGAATCTGTATCCTTGCTAGGAAAGACTGACACGCGTAGGGATGTCAGTGGATTAATAGGATAATATACAATTATATGTGTGTGTGTGTGTGTGTATATATATATATATATATATATATATATATATATATATATATATATATATATATATATATATATATATATATATATATATATATATATATATATATATATATATATATATATATTACTCCATTAACTGTAACACCTAGAAGCTGATTCCGCTAAAGGTTATAGTCTTGCAAAACTTTGTGCACTTCCATGAACATGTCTTTTCTATTTGTTGTTCCGTGCATGCTTCAAACGGATGCCAAATTCTTCCGTTATCTGAAAGTCCAAATTGTCACCACGAATGAACACGAGAAGTTGTGACGTACTCGAGAGAGCATTAGACTCACCCAGCACCAGAGAATACCACAAGTTCCTAGTTTTCCAACGTATCTGTAGCAGTATGGTCTTTCCAAGTTCTTCTGTTCTCTGCACAACTGAACTTGTCGAAAGGCTGATAGTTCCAAACAAATCGGCTTTCTCAGGACACAAGTCATTTGCTGCTTCCATCATACACTATTAATGAAGTTGCCATCAGTAAACGGGTTTCCTCTTTCTGCCATCTTATGCACTATTTTGTAACTTGTACAAGTGACAAATTCTTGTTCAGAAAACTTTCTCGTGAAGAGATTTGTTTGTGTTTCTAAACCACGTTTCATGGACTCATATTTCTCAAAGCGTAACCTTGCGTGTGTGATGTGTTGATGCAGATGATGTTGTTGCGGATAGATGCGTGTGTGTGTGTGTGTGCATGTTGCCAAAGAAACCATGGTAACGTCAGAGCGTAGGTGGCGTAACTACGAGCCGAGGAAGGACTTGGGATGGCGCCAATTAAGCAAACATTACAATAAAAAAGAAAATCTAGATACAATAATATGTTATGTAAAAAAAAAAAGTACATTTAGGGCACATAGCAGCCAGGAGGTCTCCGCACCTGTGAAGATCTCCTATTATTCCAAACATATTTACATTTAAATTGTATCATAACGTCTCGTGTTCCATATATTATAACAAGCACGTTCAAGTACACTCGGCGGGACGGATGAAATGACGTCGCGGGCCGGATCTGGCCCGCGGGCCGTAGTTTGGTGACCCCTGAAATACACGGGTGGCACTGTGTTAAGAGGCAAAAGAAGTACCGGGGAGTTTAAGCTAAGGTTAAAGAATGGATCTTAGTGTAGGAGAGCCTGGCATGTGATAGTACATCTAGTGCGAGAATGGAGGTGACGGATTTCACTGGGAAGTTTCGCTGACTGGAGGAAAAGCAAAACAAACACGTATCGTGACTGTCACAGATATATATATATATATATATATATATATATATATATATATATATATATATATATATATATATATATATATATATATATATATATATATATATATATATATATGACGTAACTGTTGTGGGCTATTGCATAATTTTTGTCTAATTCCCAATAAAAGTGCAACTAGAAGTTGATGATGTAACTCTATCTATGATTACATCACCGTTGTGCTTAAATATCTTATCTCTGATAAAATTTTGCCATTATTTACTGCATTTGTCCTCATCAAAAGTATCGTAGCTAGAAGTACCAACGATATGTGCGTACAGCGCTAATAAATTATTTTACGTATGTGTGGTGAGGTGAAATTTCTATCACAAAAACGAAATATAACTAAAGTAACAAGGCGTGCAGTTTGTATTTATGATGCAGAATAGGCGATATCGATAAGAGTCTGGCGCTACACATATGCTGCAATATTTGCAGCACATCTTAAACTGTGGGTGACTTTGAAAAGGCAAGCTATGCCTTTTGCAGTTCCATTGATTTGAGAGAGCCCACTGGTCATCTCCAGAACTGCTTCTTTTGCATGGTCTCTCCATTTGGGAAAGGCATGTCAAAGAAGAAAAAATTGACTCTGGAATATCCAAACATCCCCTCTGCAATACGTCCAGTACCACATGACGTTGACCTACCTGTTCCCAAAGTGGCAGAATCAATTTCAGCTGCTTCCACTGATGAAGAAGAGGATATTGGTGGTCTTGAACCATTGTTGATTGTAATATTTGGTTAACATTGACATGTGTTTTTCATTTACTGAATTTCATTTTCCTATGTATATTTCATTGTTATGGTTTCTATTTTCTGTTAGTTATTTTGTTATATTCTGGTTAGTTTGTGGTTTCTTTTTACGTAATCATTTTAACATTTTCGTTTCATTTCTGTTGTTTATAGCCATTGAAAATTGTTATTTACTCTAATGTTTGGTATTGAGTGTGATGTCTCTATTAACTGTAATTTATTTTCTATTGGTTTTTTTTTTATGTGTGTATTTTCTGTTTACTGTTAATCTTGCCGTTTTATTTGCTGTTCATCGTTCTGATTTTTATTTTCTTATTTGCTGAAATGTCCTGAACAATTATTTTGTTTCCCGTTGTGTTCATTTTTGTGGTTTATACTTATTATTTGGTTTTATGTTTGCGATCAGCTGTGTGGTTGTTGTGTACTGTTAATTTCAGTAAAATAAATCAAGGTCTATGTTCCCCTCTTTGAGATGTTCTGTGAACATGGTGCTAGCTCCATGCTTGTACTTTATGGATAATGTGATCAATATCACTTCGGCAGACGTTATTTACTGTAACGTTTACTGGTAGGCAGTTTAGGTTGACTCGACCGCGGAGTCCACGACGGTTTGTAAAAATGTTCCGGCTTGGATATGGATTCGAACACAAGCATGCTAGTCATTGCGCTCAGCGGCTCATTTTGTTGACTTCATATGTTTGTTCTATTTAATTTTCTGTTTTGTATGTTTATTATTGAGTACCAATGCTACTGAGTTGGGAGCATGGAGTGAGACTGCGAGCTGTGAATTTCGTCTGTAGTGCTTTTACATGTGTCCACGGTTGTTTAAATCGTCAACTGCATGTTCAGAAAAATGGTGGCAGGCCGGTCACTGAGCTAACTGGGTTACCTTATGCGGCAGTGTGTGGCCTGCTGGTTTTATAGTGATTGCCGCTTCTATCAACGATAAACTGTATTTTTCGTGGCGGACTTTTGTGTTTGCATTCTGGCAGCGGCGTTATGCATAGCATACTTGTGCGGGCTGTTGGTTTGTCGAGACTCCTGTCTGTTCCACTTTTCACATGGGGCTTGGTTTTCCGTCTGTTGCAGGTGGCTCAAGGTGATGCAGGCGAAGGCATACCTCAGAGTAGCTGCAGACACAGATCACCCTTTGCATGAGGCCTGCACGCCGTTAAGGGTTAGCGACTGATAAGAGGGAAATCATGGATGGCTCAGGCGAAGGATACGATAAGGCAGGTGTGCCCCTTGGAGAACATTAGGAGAGGAGAAGCGTGGGTCAGAGTGTCAGCGGAGCAGTCAGACTTGTTCAGTGTTATAATCACATTGAGCCGGAAGTGCAGGGAGTGGCCAGCAGGGGCCACGGAAGTGAAAATCCGGCAACTAATTCAGGATAATGCTCGCTCAGGTGATGTGATTATCTACACAGATGGGTCGGTGTTGAGAGGTAGGAGAAGTGCCTGGGGGTTCTTAGCAAAAGCCAATGGTCGAAGTTTGGTGCAGGAGAGCCTGGCATATGATACCACAACATCTAGCTTAAGAATGGAGGTGGAGGCGGTCAGTGCAGCTTTCCGCTGGATGGAGAATACGACACACACACATCGTGATTGTAACTGACTCAGAAAGCATGCTGAGTAGCGTGAAGACAGGCAAGCTTCGTGCAGATTGGCTTGCTTCGCTTCGGAAGTCACGGGTGACAAGCTATCGTCTGGATCTTTTCTCCGGGGCATGCTGGTGTGCTGGGGAATGAACAGGCGGACAGATTGGCTGGCTCGGCAAAACTTGGTGGAGAATTGATGCATGACAAAGCAGATGTGGTTGCGACCTTGTAGGAGCATGTGTACACCTCGGAGGAGCAAATGGATCACCATGGTCTGGCAAGAATGCGACAGCGAGGGGTGACGAGGGGATCTGGCCGACGATCAACGCTCAGAGGAAAGGCGAGACGGACATATAATCAGATTGCTACTGGTACTATTAGTGTTGGAACTCTTCGCTGGCTGCTGAGGATGGGGACGGAGCGCTTATGGGAATGCCCCGAATGCTGTGATGTCGGTTCCTAAATCAATCAATCAATCAAATCACATGGGGCGGTGAAGAGCATTTTGTGATATTCACTGGCACAGGAACGAGACATAATGGGGCGACCCTTTGTCGTGAAGTTGGAACCGCAACTATTTAATGAAAAAGAATCGCTGCTTCCTATTCTTTGTATTTGATTCAATGCCAAACAAAAAGCAGGTTTGGATCAAACATGGTACACAATCAAATAAACAAGCGTTATAATGTACATTTTCGTACACTGAGTATTGACAGTGCCTACGAAACCACGAAAGAAGGCAAATAACACGGTGACCCTAGATAAAAAATATATCGTCCTTCTCTCCAAATGAGATTGCACATTTGGTGATATATTATCCTTCGGCACTGAATTAGTTAAGACTATATATTTAGCTCCGTTAGGAACATCTCGTTACCAGAACAGAAGCCACACTTCTTGAGTGCCTATGGGGATCATGGTATTATTCTGGATCTTTCAATTTTGATTATAGTACTATTAACAAATTATCGCTTCTAGTATTACTCATGCCGTCTCCCTGGTCGAGGGGTTAGCAGCTTTCTCCGTAACTCCGAATACTCTAGTGGTTGACAAGAGCACACGAGAGTTGGAAGCGGTTCAAGTCGTGCCAGTGACTTATGAGAGTATGGAGCCGAAAAAAAACACAAAAAAAAACAATGGCAAACTACTGAGCATAATCTTGCCAAGAAATCAACAATCAGCTTAAAGATGCTGGTGTTGACAGCGATGTCCTGTAAAGGATATGCAAAACACATAGTATTACTCATACACAACAATTGACAGTATCATCCACATCACTAGTTGCATTGGTACTCACTAATAAATGTTTGCAATGATAGTCACAAAATACGCATGCTTAGAGACCATAGTGGAGTACGTGAACATGTTTTAATTTGTCTATCAACAGATTGTCGTGATTTCACTCTTGTTGTCATGTCTTCTTCGTGGCTCCGCTCATGATCAGCTGTCAGAAATGGCTCCAGTGGATCCAGATTACAGAACTGTACCACCTGTAGAACTTGCAGGTACACGTGTATTGTTAATAAAAAGAAAAAGGATCTTCAGAATAAAACAATCTATTTTTTGAACTAAACCAGTCATCTCAAGCCAGTTTGACATTTTCGTCACTGTCAAAACGATTTCCTTTCAGCTGTATTTTTTTTTTTTTTAAAGATTTGGGAAAAGAAAAAAGTCTGATGGAGCCCAATCTGGAGAATATGGTGGTTGTGGAAGAATGTCAATATTCAAATCTTTGGCAGTTTGCGGAGCAAGCCGTGCTTTATGGGAGGGCGCGTTGTCTTGAAGCAAAGGCAGAATTTACGTATGCGCTATCCCTCATTTTCTGGTCACAGCCTTTCTTAGTTTGATAAGGAAATCTGCATAGTACTGCCCATTAACCGTGTTGCCACGAAGCATGTAATCTTTCCATGTGACACCTTTGACGTCCCAAAAAAAAGTCAGCATCACTTTTCTTGCAGATTGTTGTGCTCTTGGCTTGAAATGTGTAGGCGAGTCCGGGGTTTCCACTGCATGCTGGCAATTTTGGATTCTGAGTCATAATGGTGAATCCAAGTCTCATCTACCGTCACCATGGTCGTCAACATGCTTTTCGACCGCCACATGTTGAACAACTGGCCACAGCAATCAACCTGTGTTTGTTTCTGTTCACATGTCAGCAGGAATGGACCCCAGCAGGCACACACTTTTCTCATGTTCAGTCTGTTGTGTAAAATTCTAAAAACTGTACTCTTACTCAGGTTTGCTGGACCCGATATATCTGCAATTGTCAATTTCCTATCCTGGTCTATGATTTTATTTACTTTTGCAGCATTTGCATTAACTATGATGCTGAAATTGAGGCAATCAAGATAGCCACAGAGAAATTACAACATACCAGCCATGGTACACAACCTGCAGTGATATTGACAGATGCAAAATCCGTAATAGAGGCGCTCCTGTCTGGGAAATTGCCAGTTCTGAGGACACTACTTTCTGAACTTAGCAGTCAGCGTAAGATCACCATACAGTGGATACCATCCCACTGTGGAGTCCCCGGAAACGACAGAGCTGATCGATTGGCTAAGGAAGGAGCAAAAGAAGAACAACCTGATGTGCCTATTACATACCACCAAAAGAAAAGAATGATCAAATCAATCAGAAAGCCACCAAACCTTACTCAAGACGACTACCACGTTATGGACAGATCAGAACAGGTCATTCTTCTGTGCCTCAGAACAGGACACAATAGATTACGCAACCACTTGTATACAAAATTCAAGATTTGTGACTCAGCCATGTGCACATGTGGTTTGGCGTCGCAGACAGCAGAGCACATACTCCAGGATTGCCCAAACTACAACATATCCAGGCGAACCTTCTGGCCTAGAGAGACAACAGTGGAAGATAAACTCTATGGACCGCTGAATGAACTAAAAAAGACTGTTAGATTCATACAAGAGACGACATTGCAGTTGTAGACATGTTTCAAGCGAACGAAAGAAGAAGAAGAAGAACTGCACTCTGAGGACGGTCGTCCTGATATTGGCAGATCAGCAACTTGGGAACGGCCACACTTAAACTGCAAACACCAATTTTTTACAGAAGTATACGAAGGACAGACTTCCTCAAACACTGGCTCCATCTCCCTGTGTATATTTGTAGGTGTTTTTCCCTGTAACATCAAGAATTTTATCATAGTCCTGGCGTCTGATTTCTCCATTGTTCTGACAAACCATTGGATGTGCAGATCTGGTCAATAGGGTATGTTGTGCAATGCACCATATCGAGAAAACCAGCTGAGGAGGGAAATTCATAATTCATATGTCCATTACAAATTGAATGAGCTATTCATTCATTCATTCAGTAGCATGTCCTTTGCAGAACCTCGCTCCCATAACAACCTTCCGGAAAACCTCTCGATCATAAGCAAGATGTCCCGCATCTGATACACCCATCTGGAGATCATCCGCCACATCCTGCACCCATCTTCTCTTTGGCCTTCCTCTTCCTCTCTTCCCAGGCATATACCCCTCCATTATTGTTCTCTCCAGACTTTCGTGACGTTTCAAGTGACCAAAATATTTCAATTTTCTTTGTTTTATCGTCTTTAATAGCCAACCTTCTTCAATATTCAACTCTTGAAGTATGGATGCATTTGTTCTTTTCTTTACCCAAGATATTCTTAGAACTCGTCTATAACATTTATATTCAAAGGCGTTTATGCGCTGTTCAGCTTGTTTAGTAAGTGTCCATGTCTCACAGGCGTATGTTGCAATGGGAAAGATGCATGCTCTTAAAAATCTAATTTTTGTAGTTCTATCTGTCCCACTCCATAATTTATTCAGCTGTTTTAGTCTTTGAAGAGCAATTGATAGTCGCCGTTTAATTTCTTTCATTGTGTCACCAGTTGTTGGTAATCAATGAACCAAGATATTCAAAATTTTCCACTACCGCCAATTTTTCCCCATTAATGTATATTTCTTTCTCCATAGTAGTTTTATCTGTATGCATTATCTTTGTTTTTGCTATGTTAAGATATAAGTTGTGATTTTCACTATTCAATTGGGTTGAAGCTATTAGGTTTTCTATGCCATTCTGTGTTGTGGATAGTAATACTGTATCATCAGCATATCGAATCTCCGGTATGTCATGACCGCCGATATTTAGGGCATCATATAGCTCCCTGTTTATATCATCTCTTACATTTCTCATTATATTTTCGGCGTACAGGTTAAACAAATAGGGTGACAGCACGCAGCCCTGACGGACTCCTTGCTTGATGTCAAACCAATCTGATGCCTCGCCATCTATTCTAACTGCTGCTTGTTGGTCTAGATAGAGCATTTTTATGAGTTGTACTACATGTGATGGAAAGCCCATATTCCTCATGATTTCCCAAAGTTTCTGATGTTGTACACAGTCAAATGCTTTTGAATAATCCACAAAACATGAGAATAGGTTTACATTAAATTCTCTGCACTTCTCTATTATTAAACGCATGTTGAATATGTGATCTCTTGTTCCTCTTCCTTGTCTAAATCCAGCTTGAACTACGTTAATCTCTTCTTCCATTTTCTTACGAAGTCTTCCCATTATGACTTTTAGTAGAATTTTACTTGCATGACTGATCAGGGCAACAGTTCTATAGTTGGTGCATAATTTCAGGTTGCCCTTTTTTGGTATTGGAATGAAGATAGTTCTCTTCCAATCTTTTGGCCATATACCATATTTCCAAATCTTTGTACATAATGCATGATATATGTGTATGCTTTCTTCTCCTCCCGCTTTAATTAGTTCAGCTGGTATCTCATCACATCCAGGTGATTTACCATTCTTCAGGTTCTTTATAGCCCAAGCAATTTCATCTAATGAGGGTTCAGGTTCTGTCTCTGCTGTCATTGGCTCATGTATCTCATTCATATCCTCACTGTCACTCATATCATACATTCCACTGCAGTACTCCTGCCATCTTTCTAGAATTTGTCTAGATTCTGTTAAGGTATTTCCCATCTTGTCACAGATAACATTCAATTGAGGTTGAACATTTCTTGTCAATAACTTCATTTCTTTGAACATTTCACAATCTCTTCCAGTCTTATGATATTGCTCTATTCTGGTACAGCAATCTTGTATATATTGATTTTTGTCCTTTCTTGTGTTCTTTCTTATTTCTCGAGTTAAAGATTTATACTTCATCCTGCTGTTATCGGATTCACCTCCTTTCTGTTTCAGTTCCCTTCGTTGTTTTATTAATTCTAATGTGTCTGATGTAATCCATGGCTTAAGTTGCTTTTTCTTGGTCGGAATTAAATCTTTGGCTGCAGTTATCAAGATATCTCTAGCTTGTACTGCCAGTTCATCAGGTGTCATTTCTTCTTGTACAGACATCAAGACCCCAAAGCGATTCCTAACTTCTACAGTGTATGCATCCGGTATTTTTGTGAGATCAAAACGAAGTGGCCTTGGTCCTCGGATAAGCTTTTTGAGTTTTAATTTCAGATCTGCTTCTAATAACTGATGATCTGTATCACAGTCTGCACTACGTAGGGTTTTTGTAGATGTTATGCTTGATCTCCATCTTCTTTGTATTAAAATATAATCTATCTGATTTTTGGTAATACTGTCTGGAGACTTCCATGTGAAGAGTCTTCTTGGATGTTGTTTAAAAAGCGTGTTGGCTATCGTTAACTCATTTTCTGTGCAAAATTCAATTAATTTGTCACCTGCATCATTTCTATTTCCTAATCCAAATTTTCCTAAAACGTGTCTCTCATTTTCAGCTCTTCCTGCACCTACTTTTGCATTAAAATCTCCCATTATTATTGTTATATCATTATGACCAATCTTATTTAATGTGTCTTGTAGTGTGTTGTAAAAATCTTCAATTTCGTCCTCCTCTGCTGTTGAAGTAGGTGCATATATCTGTATGAGAGTTGTGTTTTTGGGACGGCCTTTAAGTCTAATAGTGAGGATTCTATCACTAACTGGATTATATCCCATTAAAGATTTTGCAGTTGTCTTATCTAAACAAAATGCCACTCCACTCTGGCCTCCGGCGTCTCTACCAGAATAAATGAAAATACTTCCATTTTCAGTTGTAAAATGTCCCTTGCCGCTCCAGCGATGTTCACTAATTCCTAAAATTTGAATGTTTAACCTCTCAATCTCATCACACACTACTTTAAGCTTTCCCTCATACAGACTTCTCACATTCCACGTTGCTATTCTCACTCTCTTTCTTAGTCTGACACAGGGGATTTCCTTGGTAACACAGTCAGGATTAACTCCGTCATCACGATTACTAGTACTGGTCCCTGTGTCACACTCTTCCCCAGTGTTATCTGATCTGCCTGGCCTGGGGGTCTCGCCACCAGATCTCTTTCTTATTATGTTTTCTTTCATGGTTGCTATGGTTTCTTGGCAAGTTTTGCAGAAGGTAGTTTGCCATTGCTTTCCTTCTGGGCAGTGACTGTATTAGTCGGTGGCCATAGCCATTGTCTCTACTGATGAGATCATCTGCCTATCGCCGCAGAGTGCAAGACCATAACCAACAACAATCTGTCGGCTGCTCTCACACTCCATCCACCACCTGCTTCCATGGCTTCACGTAACCCTGATCGGGGGGCTAAACGGGTACTCCACCTTGCCCAAGGGTGTCCCGTAGACTAACGGAGGAAAGGAGGCGTCTTACATCTCCTTTGATAGGGGATACCCCTACCCCAGCTAACCATGAATGAGCTATACATGTGCCAAATTTCAATTTTCTCCGCCTA
Organism: Cepaea nemoralis; assembly: GCA_014155875.1. NCBI lineage: Eukaryota > Metazoa > Mollusca > Gastropoda > Stylommatophora > Helicidae > Cepaea > Cepaea nemoralis. Next base: position 195,976 of record JACEFZ010024168.1, on the reverse strand, counting down.
CTCCTTCATGGTCAGGCTAAAGACTTATGAGAAGTCCCTTTTGTGTGTGTGTGTGTGTGTGTGTGTGTGTGTGTGTATGTGTGTGTGTGTGTGTGTGTGTGTGTGTGTGTGGGTGGGTGGGTGGGTGGGTGGGTGGGTGGGTGGGTGGGTGGGTGGGTGGGTGGGTGTGTGTGTGTGTGTGTGTGTGTGTGTGTGTGTGTGTGTGTGTGTGTGTGTGTGGTGTGTGTGTGTGTGTGTGTGTGTGTGTGTGTGTGTGTGTGGTGTGTGTGTGTGTGTGTGTGTGTGTGTGTGTGTGTGTGTGTGTGTGTGTGTGTGTGTGTGTGTGTGTGTGTGTGTGTGTGTGTGTGTGTGTGTGTGTGTGTGTGTGTGTGTGTGTGTGTGTGTGTGTGTGTGTGTGTGTGTGTGTGTGTGTGTGTGTGTGTGTGTGTGTGTGTGTGTGTGTGTGTGTGTGTGTGTGTGTGTGTGTGTGTGTGTGTGTGTGTGTGTGTGTGTGTGTGTGTGTGTGTGTGTGTGTGTGTGTGTGTGTGTGTGTGTGTGTGTGTGTGTGTGTGTGTGTGTGTGTGTGTGTGTGTGTGTGTGTGTGTGTGTGTGTGTGTGTGTGTGTGTGTGTGTGTGTGTGTGTGTGTGTGTGTGTGTGTGTGTGTGTGTGTGTGTGTGTGTGTGTGTGTGTGTGTGTGTGTGTGTGTGTGTGTGTGTGTGTGTGTGTGTGTGTGTGTGTGTGTGTGGTGTGTGTGTGTGTGTGTGTGTGTGTGTGTGTGTGTGTGTGTGTGTGTGTGTGTGTGTGTGTGTGTGTGTGTGTGTGTGTGTGTGTGTGTGTGTGTGTGTGTGTGTGTGTGTGTGTGTGTGTGTGTGTGTGTGTGTGTGTGTGTGTGTGTGTGTGTGTGTGTGTGTGTGTGTGTGTGTGTGTGTGTGTGTGTGTGTGTGTGTGTGTGTGTGTGTGTGTGTGTGTGTGTGTGTGTGTGTGTGTGTGTGTGTGTGTGTGTGTGTGTGTGTGTGTGTGTGTGTGTGTGTGTGTGTGTGTGTAACTAGGTTACATTGATCAGGTGTCATCAAGGATATGTTTCTAGTAAGTGAGGCCATGTATACATTTATTACTTTGTGCTTGCCCAGATTAGTACTAAACTGGTATTAGAGAATCATTCATGAATGCGGAACACGGGGAGAGAACTAAATAAACACAGTGAATCAAGAGGTGTGTGAATATACGCTAGCGCTGGAAATGGCACACATATAAAATACCTTAGAATAGAATGACTAGAATGCCCGGTGTCCAGAATCCATGTGATAAATGAAATTTGGGTGGACCTACACACGCGTGACAAGAGAATTAGAGACAGGGATGAAAAATGTATGGAGGACAATGGCGGATTGCGCAAGATAGGACGTCCTAAAATCAAAACGAGATCAAAAGATCAAAACGGTATATATATATATATATATATATATATATATATATATATATATATATATATATATATATATATATATATATATATATATATATATATATATAGAGAGAGAGAGAGAGAGAGAGAGAGAGAGAGAGAGAGAGAGCACAAAGAAATTGTTCAAAACGTAACAAACATTAAGTGACATTAAGTCTTTTATTGGGACTGGTTAGGATACAGTTTGTTTCCATACATGTTGTAATAGAAGCGTCACAGAGCGTTCGTAATCAATTCATGGTAGTGCATTAGAACGTTCATAACATATGTAATGTAAATGACGATTTTTCCAATGGTTGATTGATTGATTTAAGAACCAACATCACAGCATTCGGGGCATTCCCATAAGCGCTCCGTCCGCACCCTCAGAAGAAAGTGAAGAGTTCCAACCCCAATAGTACCAGTAGCAATCTGATTATATGTGCGTCTCACCTTTCCTCTAAGCGTCGAGCATCGGCCAGATCCCCTCGTCACTCCACGCTGTCGCATTCTTGCCAGACCATGGTGATCCATTTGCTCCTCCGAGGTGTACACGTGCTCCCACAAGGCCGCAACCACGTCTGCCTTATCATGCATTAATACTCCACCAAGTTTTGCAGAGCCAGCCAATCTGTCTGCCTGTTCATTCACCAGCACCAATCGGAATAGTATTTTTTTCCACAGGTAATATTCATGCTATTATTATTCCGATCATTTTTGTTCTATTATCTAGACATCAAGTTACCATTTTCTACATTGCGAGAACCCGAAGATGAGACCACCTTTGGAAAACAAAGCGCCGATTTAGTCAGACGAAGAAAGCAACTCAAAGTAAGTAAACACATTTCTTTGCCAGACTCGGCAACTGTTAGTTAAATTGATTTATTTGTTTGTTTCGGGATTTAAGGTTTAAAGATTGAGCACAACTCACTACAGGCAACGCTTATTGTATTCCGGCACGAACCTTAAGCCTCGTCCACGTCAGATTGGAAGCACTAGACTAGAGTTTCGCTCTCGTTTGAGATCGCCAGTCGGAACTCGCCTTATGGAACCGGGATCGAACTCCGGATCACTGATGTGTGAGGAGGGTCTGCAACCACTGACCACGCTACTCACGCTAGACGCGACCAATTATCATACTATAATATTACTACATCCACCATTATAGGCTGTAACTAAAAATTTGCCCGATCGCCGCGACTGGCATCCGTCAATCGATGTGGCCCCAAATGATCAGGTCTCGATCTGGCAACGAACACTAGGCGCCTAAAGTCCAGCAAGCAATAATCAAATTGATTTATTTGGTTGTTTCGGGATGTAAGGTTTAAAGATTGAGCACACCCCACTGCTGGCAACGCTGTTAGTTAGTTAGTTAGTTAGTTAGTTAGTTGGTCAATTAGTTAGTTAGTTAATTAGTCGGTTGGTTGGTTAGTTGCTTGGTTAATTGGTTTATTGGTTTCTTGCTTGGTTGGTTGGTTAGCAGATTAATTAGTTAGTTGGTTGATTGTTTGATTTGATGGTCATATAGTTAGTTATCTGGCTGCTTGGTTGGTTAGTTAATTAATTAGTTAATTAATTAGTTAGTGTATTATTTAGTTAGTTAATTGGTTGGTTAATTAGTTAGTTAGTTAGTTGGTTAGGATGGGTTGGTTTGTTGGTTAGTTAATTAGTTAGTTGATTGGTTGGTTGATTGGTTAGATCATTGGTATGTTAGTTATTTAGTCCATTGGTTAGTTAGTTATTTAGTCCATTGGTTAGTTAGTTAGTTATTTAGTTGAATAGGTGGCTAGTAAGTTAGTTAGTTAATTTATTTGTTGATTGTCAGATTCGGTGGTTAGTAAGTTGGTTGGTTGGTTGGTATGTTATTTGGTTGGTTAGTTGGTTGGTTGGTTAGTTAGTTGGTTGGTTAGTTAGTTAGTCCATTAGTTGGGTGATTAGCTGGTTGGTTAGTTGGTTAGTTGGTTAGTTAGTTAATTAGTTAGTTAGTCGCTTTGTTGGTTGATTAGTTGGTGGGTTAGTTAGTTAGTTATTTAGTTAGTTAGTTAGTTAGTTAGTTAGTTAGATAGTTAGCTAGTTAGTTGTTTGGTTGGTTGGTTGGTTGGTCGGTCGGTTGGTTGGTTGGTTGGTTGGTTGGTTAGTAAATTGGTTCGTTTATTGATTAGTTGGTTGATTATTTACTGTATTTAGTTAGTTACTTTGTTAGTTAGTTAGTTAGTCAGTTAATTAGTTAATCAGTTAATTAGTTAGCTAGTCAGTCAGTCAGTCAGTCAGTCAGTCAGTTAGTTAGTTCATCAATCAATCAATCAATCAATCAATCAATCAATCATTCATTCATTCATTCATTCATTCCGGAAATCTGCTCTGTCATAAGCAAGATGTCCGGCATCCGATACACCCATCTGGAGATCATCTGCCATATCCTGCACCTATCTTCTCTTTGGTCTTCCTCTTCTTCTTTTCCTGGGCATATATACACCCGTATTGTTCTCTGCAAACTTTCATGACGTTTCAGTTGACCAAAACATTTCAATTTTCTTTGTTAGGGTTTCTTGGCAAGTTTTGCAGAAGGTAGTTTGCCGTTACTTTCCCTCTGTGCAGTGACATTATTAGTCAGTGGCCATAGCCATTATCTCTACTGTTTAGATCATCTGCCTATCGCCGCAGAATGGAGACCATAACAAAAAACAATCTGTCGGCTGCTCTCACACCCAATCACACTTGCTTCAATGGCTGCTAACAATGAAGGTTTTTTTTTTTTTTTTTTGGGGGGGGGGGGGGGGGGAGGGAATTTGGGTGGTAAAAAATGGGTACTTGACCTTGACCAAGGGTGTCCCGTAGACTAACGGAGGGAAGGGGTGTCTTACATCTTCTTTGATAGGGAATACCCCTATCCCTCTAAGTTAGTTAGTTAGTTAGTTGTTTAATTCAACAGATCATTGCACATTGAAATATTAGTCCATAAGTTATGAGATCGTCTCTTCAGTGTGCAGCAACTGAAGAACCAGTGTTGGTTGACTACTCTTCTTCGGCTTCCCGCGTGTCCCTCTTGTCTATCTTAACCCTATTTGACATGTTCTTGTATTTTTTTTTGTTATAGCATGTGTATCAAATACGACTCATTCTTCTCTACATCCTCGTTTCTGCTGAAAAAGAAAACACATCACAATGCTCATGAAGTTCACCGAACTAAATACAATAATGTCTACATTTATAATAATTGTTCCTGGTCATTTCTGCCTAACCGATGTCGTGTAGTGGCCAGATGCTTGCCCGCCGGCCCGATGGCAATGGGTTTGAATCGAAAAGGATTTCAAAATTTGACTTGGGGCGCGAGGTCGACGCCAATCTAAAATAGGTACTAGGAAATGTCTTGGCAAGCGAACGCAGCCGGTGTTATATAAACCATGACGTGTGTGTATTAGCTTTCCCTGTTATCAGTATCTCTCGCCATCAGACGAACCACTCCAACTCCAAGGACGAAAAGTTAACATTAATCCTGCTAACCGGTGTAGGGCTTGAACCCCTACCTCGGAATCAGCACACCGAATGTTTAAGAAGGAGGCTCTTATGCATGATGACCTCCCTATTATTCATACGACTGCAGTGACAGTCACTGTAACCCAGGTCACTTTAATTATATCCAACTGACACTTTCACTAAGATGACTTCCATCTTATCTCGTGCTCTTTCCGACGCATTCCGTAGTCCGCTCTGCGGAAAACTGACCATATGAGATAAAACCCTGTGAAACGAAGTCTAATAGTTCATGTAACCCCAATTACAGGGTGTATTTTTGATGACTATGCATTGTTTTAAAATATTACGTGTCCAAGTTTTGTATTTATCTATTATGTTGCATGAACTTTACAGAGGGTGAATACAAAACTTGGACCGGCAATATTTTCAAACACTGCACAGTCATTAAAAATACACCCTATATTAGGGTTCAGAGATTGTTTACTGCCGTCACCTCTTCTTTATTATACCAACTGACATTGTCTTCCACAGCTGCAAGAAAGACTGTTTTCTGTAATTAGAGGAATTAGCTTCCAAGGAATATTTGTGATACTCGTGGGAATTATTTGTCTTCATACAGACATAAATGTCTCCTTCCATCAGAACGAAGTGTTGAGAAATCACATGGGCGTGATCAATGGCGTTAACAAGGTAATCTGTCAAATGTTAGTTTTGAGGGCCATGCTTGTAGCTTTTTTGTATAAAAGTATAAAAACAAACAGTCCAAGAGACATAGACATACAGGTAATTAGCAAGACATAAGTACGAGTATAAACAGACAGACAGACAGACGGACAGACGGACGGACGGACAGACAGATAGGTAAACTAATGGACAAAAGTATGAAAGACAGAAGATAGAACAGACCGATGTAAATAGATTTTGGAATAAAAATAAACACTACATATAAATATGAAGCTGAGGAACTGAAAAGTACATCAACGAAAAATTAGCAATAAACAAACAAACAAACAAATCAGAAGAAAACCACAAGAATAAGTATCTAGAACTGAAGTGGAATCTGGTGAAACATAATAACCGAGACATGCAAGAGAAAATGAGAAACAAAAATGTTTTTCGGTAAATTAATTATGTTTTGTAGACATAAAAACGCTAGTAAACATCTAGGAAATCAGTACATACCTTATTTAATAGTGATTATATTTTGCTGTAATTTCTAGAATATTTCCCAGTTCGATGACGTGTATACCTGGCTAAGTGAGACTGTTGTACCGATCCTGCTGCCGAAGTATTACTACAACCAGCAGTTGATGAGTGTTTACGACCAAAGATTTTCTTCAGATCTTCAAATGTACAGACTGACTCCCATTAGTGTTACTCAAAAGCGGGTTCAAGGTAAAGTTGCCTGCACAATCAATTTCACGCAATATTAGTATACGCAATATGCCTTATGCGCCTTAAGGTGTTTAAAATGGCCCTTTGGTTTATTTATCAATATTGTCTTGAATGAAATACATTTTTTGCGTATCCTTGACAGGACATCGCTGTCAACAGCAGCATCTTTCAGCTGTCTGTTGATTTCTTGGCTCAGTAGTTTGCCATTGCTTTCTGAGCGGCCGGCTCAGTATCCCGCAAGTCACCAGCGGGGGTCGAACCGCTCCCAGTTCTCTCCCGCTACGAGACTCTGCGTGATAAACGGGACTACGGAGAAAGTGTTGTAACCATTCAGCCAGAGAGACCGGCCTTGAATGAAATAGACACGTAAAATAAACTTACACTGCTACACAAACGTAACGCAGGGAGACTAGAGGTTTTCGGCTCCAAAGTGAACAAGACGTGAGCGGCTATCCAAGTTGCTACAATGCAGAGACGTCTTTCGGGAGACCCGAGTTGGAATCCTCGGTAGGGTCTAGATTTAGATTTTTTTTTCTGTCGGGGGGTAAAAAGAAACAACCTGCACAGTTCGCGGCTACTGCACTAGCCAGGCGGTCTTAATTCCTCTGGCTCAAGACCCCCACCCCTCCCTCGTCCTACACCGCAAGTTATTACAAGCACTAGATGACAGATGACAGTGAGCAAACCGCACGCCTTGCGCTTCGAAGGCCGTTGGTTCATTTCGGATTCACCATTCGGTTCACGAGTGCAGTTTTTGTGTGCAGTCGCTGGAGGTTCGGAGCTGGTTTTCTGACACTTCCGGCAGCCCGCTTTGCAGATAGAGACAGAGCCATATGGAATACAGCCTCTGTGCAATGACTTTGAGCCTCTTGCTTTGAAACCTATTTTGAGCAGGCAGGCAGTCTTGTCACAAGAGGGCTAATAAATACTTTAAAATATATGTTGTAGAGTAATGAAACTTAATATATTGTCTTATCCAGATATTGTCACACAGCACACTGATGCGCAACACACCGATATAAAAGGTACTGATTTGTAAATTATTTCAGCCAGTGGCGTATAGTTATCCAATATGCGGATATGCACTTATTTACAATTATACTGAACTACAACATTTGTTTACAATATACTTAACTACAACACACTGGTTTACAATATCAATCAAGCAATCAATCAGGTATTGAGTCAGCAATAAAGGTTGGCTGCAGTTGATCTCCAACACTGTCTCTCGTCTCGAATGTGCATTCTGACCGACTGCTGTTCGTTCTTCCCTTGATGTTATCTGTCCACTTGTATTGTCTCTTCTTGCTCGTTTGCCTTCAATCATACCTTGCAGTGTGGTTTTTATATGAGTGTTTGTCTTTTAATGTGACAGACATATTTCACTTGCCTCTTATTTATTGTTTTCACATCTCTTTTCATTCCCAGTTTTTTTAGAACCTCTGTATTTGATCGTTTTTTGTTAATATGAAATGTAACATATTATCCTGTATATCTACATCTCCAGGTCTCTATTCGACTTCCTAATAGCTTCTTCATTGTCCAGGCTTTTGCGCCATATAGTAGCGTTGGGTATACATAACATTTTACAATTCTCATTTTAATGCGTTGTTAATTGCTTTGTATATTTATACTGATTTCGCATTGTTGTTCTCATTTTTCTGTTCTGTTTTACTTCTAAAATCACCTGTTACTACATATGCAAGATAGGATAAACTTGTTACTTGTTCTGGAATATCCCCTTAACTGTGATGTTCATTTAATGGCTTCTCATTTCGACTGCTAATTATCATAGTTTTCATTGTTTTAAATATTAATATCTAAGCCACGTTCTGCACTATGCCTGTATACTTGTTCTATTAGATTTTGTATCCGTTCACACATACTGGACTAACACACACTAGCTTATAATATTCTGTATTAAAACACACTAGCTTACAATATACTAAACTACAACACAATTGTTTACAGCATATTCAACAACAAGAGATGGACCTGAACTACAACGGATTGGTTTAATACACATAGTACAACAACATATTGAAAAATACCATACTAATTTACTGTATATTGAACAACAAAGAACTGAACTACAAGACGCTGATCAACAACAGACGTAACTGTAACAAGCTTATAAATATAATGTTATATCGTGTGTGAAACAGACTGAACTACAATATACTTGTTTACTCATCATCTCATCTCAGCTGGTTTCTCTTGCACCTTGCGGTGTCGAGATGTACACTTGTTTACAATGACCTGAAATACAACAGACTGGACATAAACATTTCCATTAACAACATACTGAATTAGAATACGCTGTTTTGCAACAGACTAAACTAAACAACAACAACAACAACAAACACTGAACAACAACACACTGAAATACAACACAATGCAATAAAACACGCTATATTATCAACTAACACAACCGTTACTCCACTTCTTGCAGTATTATTACCGTAACAGTGAGACTGTTGAAGACAGATGTATGAAAAGAGCACATCCAGATTACATGTGATTCGTATGCACAAATTATTCTTTTAGACGAACGGATGCTTATTAGGTATGAAATGTCCCATAATATAAACTATCTGGCACTTAGTACTCACATGTAGTCGGAACTTTACTTCCCAGCGCCATTGATGGTACCAATTTTAGACTGGGTCAGCCTAGGAACCCAGGTAAATATTAACAAATCCACTTCGAGGGAATTGGGTTACATGACAATCTGGCCGGTAAGCAAGTGTGCTAACTATTCCGCTATCGCAGCCCCTGGTGCGTAGTAGGTGTATCTAAACATAATGTTCCCTTGCTGAAGTTATTTCGCTCATTGCATACCACCATTTAATAAATAATTGTATGTGAATAATTGTATGTGTCCTGTGCAGAACGTTGCTATCAACCTCAAACCCATGTTTACTTTCTAGCCACTATTTTCGGTCAGTAGTTCCCCATTGCTTTATGAACACGAAGTCAATCACTGAAGTCCAACTGACAGCAGCAGAGGTTGAACCCCTTACCCTACCGTTAGCGCACCGACAGTTTAAGCGTAAGCGCATCAAGCTCCGCTGCCCATTAACCTCCATGATAGCATCATATTTACATGTAACTCACTGTTGTCATTTATTTACTTTTTAACTCACAGTGAATGTCATGAAAACATGGCCACATTTAGAATATAGATTTCTTAATTTTACTGATTTACTCAATCAGGCAACTGCTTGGCGTCTCGGAGGGCTTTGGTTTATTTTGTCAAACCTATATCCTGCCATGGAGATTACCACGAGTCTAATGAAGAAACTGCAAACTTTCGAGAAGGTACAGTAATTACACACACATTTAAGATAGTATTACCGTGAGAGACATGAAATATTATTCACTGGTCATATATTAATTTAGCATCATGTGCCTTGCATTCTGGTGTGGGCGATAATGCTTCTTCACATCTTACAATCTCTAATAGCATATAGTTATCAGTGTGCTGAAACATTTTTGTGCCATGACAAAATAATCTATATTATAACGAATCTTCTGTCGTTGTCTTCCAGTATCTCTGCCCATAAATATTCCAGTTTTTCTCTTTTCATAATGTAGCGAAACATGATGACTACCTCTTTGTGGTGTTTATAAGTTGTTTTTGTGTCTCATAACTTCTAAAATATGTAGATTACTCATTTTGGCTGTCCAAGGAATTCTCAGCATTCTCCCGTAAAACCACATCTCTGAGACCTCCAGAATTGTACTTGTCTACTACGTGTACAGGACTAACAGCCAGATGTTACAATTGATTCTGTGTAACGTGCAAGAACTCTTTTTCTAACCTTTAGTGTTGGAGGATAATTACATAAAATGTGTTATACAATGCAGTTTCTGCTGTTCCTATTCTAATCGTTGTCTGTGTGTTAAATCGTTCAGGTTATATTATTACTGTGCTTAGACACTTGAATTTCTGTAATTGCCACAAATTATCAATTACTTTACTTGTACAATAAGATTTCATCCGTTTATTTGATATTGCCCAATACTTCTGTCTTCCTATTGTTTAATCTGAGGTTCATTTTGTTCACTTTCTACAGCCACTATGTCAATCATTTTCGGTATTTCCTGCTGACATCCTGCAACCGAAAAGATCTCATCAACGTAACAAAGTAAAAACAAAGTAAAGGTTCATATTACGCTACTTAAGGTACATTGGGAATGTGCTGATAGACACGTGTTTTTATTGGTCCTCATGTATCATATGGTCTGCCAGCGGCCTTGACTTCCCAAGACAATTCATGGTACCCATTTTAGACTAGGTTGACCTGGGAGACCGGGTAAAATGTTATAAAGTGAATATAATTGAACACCTTATCACCGGGAAGGCATATGACATTGGAGGATCTAACCACTACACTACCGTGGCTCCCTGTTATCTACGTAATGTATATTATTTATGTTATGCCCATCAGTCGTGATTGCTCACATATTTTTCCACTCACCAATACATGTTTTTACAGCAGGTAAACTCGCATTTTAAAATACTGTTTTCTCAAAAACACATCTTTCATATTCTTCCTAAATTGAACTCCACCCCCATCAACTCCACATAACCCATATGATAATAGTAACCACATATTCAGTATAAAAGAGGACTTGACATTTAGAAATGTATTTATTTTAATTTTAACCTTAATTTAAGGATACAGAAAAGTATATACTGATACAACGTAACTCGGCATTTTCAATAGTTTGTTAATGAGTTATAGTTTGAAAAAGATGCAAAATAATATTCAACCATATATTATAAAAGATAAACTAACATTTAAAATGAAATATATAATGAAGACTAGAAATAGTCGACAAGAAAAAAAACAACCTTTATCTAAAATCATGTAACATGCAATACAATTAATAAGTTAACCCCAGACTTAAAAGTAATAAAATAATAAACACAACGTCATCACTATGGGAATTATTTGTTTAACATCGCATGATCAAGCCACTTTATTGTTTTTTTACTCAACAGTTCTCTTCAGCTCAACGTATATTGTTCTGTATGGTTGGTAAAGATTCATTTTCATTGCAAACGGATATCTCTATAAGTGCTCCAGTCTCCTCCCATGAATCACATCAGGAGAATATCACCTCAGTGCACGAATTATGTAGCACCGGAGAAGATCGAAGTGTTTGTATAGCAGAAAAACACATCATATAGGTTGTTTTTTTTTTTTTTGGGGGGGGGGAGTATATTTTTAAACAGTAAATTTTTGCCTGATGCATCCCCTTATTACACGAGTATTTATTATTATTGGCTGTTTGTGAGCGTAGCTTTACTCAACATACAGTGTGTAAATCTGAACACAAGGGTCCTCACATTCTGACAAAGAGAAACATCGTGCATTGTGCAATATATATTTGTCAGAAATTGCCTGTTTTCTGTGTCTTTACAAAGGTGACTATTCTTTGCTGATGAATCTGCAATAGTATTAGACAACAAGAAGATCTCCAAGATACGATCAATGGCTTCTCCGAATGATGTCAAGGATTGACATTAAGACTGTGGAAAGCAAACGTGATAAGTCGATGTACTAGAACTACACCAGTTGTTAACATGTATAATTACGTACTTGACGTGTTGTGTCATCTTACGTACTCAGGTTTTGTTGCCAATATCTGACTAATCATTTATGCAGCACACTGATAACCCATCGACAACAGTGTATAGAGAAATCCCAGATATGCAGTGAAAACTAAATCTGAGGATTATGTGATTAAAAACATCTAGTGGCAGTGGAGATGTGGTTTCTCAGGAAAATGCCAAGAAAACCACGGACAGACAGAAATACGAATGAGCAAGACCTACAAAAATCAAACGAGAACCGTCAACTAATTAGAGAAATTCGAGGTACAAAGTGACAAATTTTCTGAACACGTTATAACTAGAAATAAATTAGAGAACTTGGTGACAACTGGTAAGATTGCGGGGAAAAGAAAATGGGGAAGGCAGATAAGTCAGTATTTGGATCGCTTGACCGCATGACATGGTCGAAACAAGAAGACGGAGCTGATCCACGACTCTGGTGATTGCGTGAGATGGCGAAACATGATCGCCCAAGCTTATAGGCATGGTACATATTGATGGCCGGCTCCGCGGCGAAGAGGTTACGGACTCAGTTCGTAATCACGCATACCGCGTTCGAAACACAGCTGTGAGTGATTTGGCAGCAAACCGTCTTACGTTCGTTTTCTATGAAATGGTATGGACGCCGGTCGTTCACAAAGCAATGGCAAACTGAATGTAAACTTGCCCACGCAATCACGAACAGCCAAAAATGCTGGGGTTGACTGTTACGTCATGTAAATACCAACTTGATGATGATGGTCAGACGCCGACAAGCCAACCAATATCAAAAGCAACCTTTACTGTCCCGTATTGACCCGAATAGTTATTCTGTCATATAGGAACGGTGTATCTGAGCCGTGAGCACTGGGACATCCCGTAAGGCACATGACACCAGTTTAAAAAAATGTCATCTGTAGTCCAACCACAACAGCCATGCAGTGTTGACAGAGCTAAATCTCAGTCTTACAGAAGCTAAATAAACAAAAACAGAGTAAACGAATGCTTGTTCATTATTCACCCATTGTAACTGTACACGTATTAAATACTAATTTCCGCTGTTCTAGCTATTGCTGAATCTGTAAACATCTTATGCATACTAAACTAACATTTCAGACTGGGCTACCTGCAGAAGTAACTGCAACATTCCATGGTTCTACTTCAGTCCTGGGAATAAATGGAGCACAACACAGTCGGGAACTGTAGCAGATTACCCTCCTGGGGGATATCAGATTCTCTTGGAGCAAGAGCAGAATACGGTTATCGATTCTGTAAAGAAAATAAAAGCAGCCAATTGGCTTGATCAGCTGACACGAGCTGTGTTGATTGAGCTGGCGGTGTTCAACCCTAGCACTCAGCTCTTTACACAGGTGGGTACTTGTTATCGCATTGAGGGAAACGTAAACTATACTCATTAAGGAGCACAGTAGCAAATGTAAATCAAAACAGTAACACATCTACATCACAACAACTAAGAAAAACCACCACCACCACCACCACAACCACCATCACCACCACCACCACTACTACAACTACGACTACAACTACTACATCAACTATTTTACTACTAGTACAACAACAACAACAACTACTATTGCTGCAGCTTATGCAACGACGACAACAATACATACTAATATTACTACTACTAATACTACTAATTCTCCTGCTTCTACTCCTATTATTACCTCTACTACTACTACTACTACTACTACTACTACTACTACTACTACTACTACTACTACTACTGCTGCTGCTGCTGCTGCTGCTACTATACTACTACAACTACTACTACTACTACTACTACTAATACTACTACTACTACCACCGCTACTACTACTACTACTACTACTACTACTACTACTACTATTAATTTTTAGTTAGTAAAGAACGAATGCCTTTACACACCCGAATGCGTATTTGGCTTACAGTGCTACACCTGTGCGGGCTGTTGGTTTGTTGAGATTCCTGTCTGTTCTACTTGTCACATATAGGGCAGTGAGAAACATTTCGTGTGATATTCACTGGCACAGGAACGGAGCATAATGAGGTTAACCCGCTGCCATGAAGTTGAAACCGTGACTAACTAATTAACTAACTGACTGATTGACTGACTGACTGACTGACTGACTAACCCATATTTCAATAGAACAATAGGCATTAGAGGGATGCACTCAGTGGTGGACTGACCAGGGTGCCATTTTGCCCGATGGTAAGTAAGCTACGTGGACCCTCCTAAACCAGTAGACAATATGTTATCAATATTCATGAAATTTAAATCCATCATTGAATGACGTGATAAACATGACGCCGACCGTCTTCGCTTCTTAACGCATATTCTGATACCCGTTTTAGGTCGACTCTGGAGCTTAGGTTAATTTTAAAAATCCGCCTCGATGCGAAATCAAACCTACGGCCACTGATGCGGCATGCAAGCATCTAGCCACTACACTAACGCGGCCCCTACAATCACATGTTCTCCTAGTATCAGGTGTTTGTAAAGTCTCACTACACTTTGTATGTAAAACAGTTTTGAAAAACAAAATTCTTTCTTCCGCATTCTGTTCGGAGTGCAAGAAATTACTCCAGCAGACACTCGCCGCATATTGCTCCACGATGGACCCTGGAGCACATTATTAAATGACATCATGCACTTCATTTTTCAAAGTTGTTCTACGTACAAAGTATAGTGAAACTATAATATTACTATCACAACAAGCCAAATTATTAAAAATATCAATGTTTTGCTTCGTCTGCAGGTGAAAGTTCTAATGGAAATACCTACTTTTGGAGGGATCCTTGTTACACTGAGAGTTAACTCCGCCGATTTGTATCCTTACACCACGACATGGGACTACTTGTTTCTTCTCGTGCAGATAATGTTTGTTTTGCTGTGTAAGTCGTTGTGTTACAGATTATGTCGCAAATGTTCTCTAGCTTCTCCTGCTGGTACACGGAAAAAGACGCACACGCACGCACCTACGCACACACACACACACACATACACACACGCACACACACACACACACACACAAACACACACATATATATATATATATATATATATATATATATATATATATATATATATATATATATATATATATATATATATATATATATATATATATATATATATATATATATATGTATGTTTATTTAGCAAAGATTCGTATAGTAGTATTCAATCAGGTGATTAAGTACATTTCATTAAAAATGTCGATCGTGTCTGTGACAATCAGACTGGCCGATCGGTAGAAAAGATCAATGATAACTGTTGACCATGCTACTTAGAATTATTGCATCAATTGTCTTGCAGTCCTTCATTTCTTCTGTCCAGTTTAAGGTTACCGATGTGTGACCTTCTCAATTTCATTTCTAGATTTCGGCATCTGTCCACACAATCGTTATCCCGATATAACAGCTGCCATGATTCTGGTTCTGCGTTCTCATATAAATCTTAGCCAGTAATAACCTTGTCCAGCCAGAAAATGTCACAGAGCATGGGAGATAACTTGAAGGTGCTGCTTGCTCAATCAGCTCAATCATCTGAATGCCCTATCTGTTTACCAACAACACTAACGTAGTCTCCGTGATACGTCAGCTGCATTGTTATCTCTCTCTTTCCGTTCGGGAGTTTTGCTCCCTTTTATTTTTGCGTCTTAGGCTGCGCTATGACTTGGCAGCATGCCCCTCATTCATGAAATGGTTCTACCATTTTAGCCTGTAGATACTTTCACCAGACTGACAAGTAATAATGCAGAGTTGATGAATCATACTAATATCATCTATTGCTATTATTGCTAATATGATGAACTGGTCTCCTATCAATCACATACAAAATCAAAAAAAAAAAAATTATTATGTGTCGGGCACGGCCTCCTATCTACACCCCAGGGTAGATGTCGTGTAGTACCAGCCCATTGGGAAACTGGGCTAAATAAACTATAAGTTTAATCCCTCAAATGCCAAACTGGCATGCATCCCCAACCAAATTTACAAAACCCGATTGAGGGGACGTACATGATTAACTGGATCCCATCCCTCTATATTAGGTTTGGTATATACTATCTCAATATATGACTATTTCTTCTTTATTCTCTGCTATGTCTTGTTCGGCTAAGTTGTGATACTTGTACCCATTTGTTCCGTGACAACTTTTGCCTTTATAACTGACGACTTATATATGTACGCTTCTTTTTCTTTTAACGACAAATTGTACTGTCGAATCATATCATATAGGTAATGTAGTATATCATCCATAGATATGGAACATTAGGAATGGCCTAGTTTTTATTTTCATGGTGCCTTATTATGTTATTATATAACATACATGAATCGGTGTGTGTTTGATGTTTGCATGCTGGCGAAGACTTTGGCTGTAACGTTCATTGTTTTACTTGTGATCATGTTCTAGTAACACTTACCGTCTACTTCTCCTGTTTTGGTGATACATTCATTGTTGTTTAAACAGCATGGCAAAAAAGTAGGAAAACCCCCCTCCAACCCCTCCCCCCACCCCATCCCGACCTAAAGCTGTCATCCCCAAAAAGGCGGAAGAAGCTGACAAGTTAACTGATTCAGTGCCAAACCAAAAGTGGATTTGGACCAGACATGGCACACAATCAAATGAACAAGTAATATAATGTAAATTTCCATTTACTGAACATTAAACTTAAGGAAGATACATGAAGCAAAACAATTAACACGATGACTCTAGTATGGCGATATATCGTCCCTCTGTCTAAATTGGGGGGGGGGGAGGGGGGTGTCATATTTGGCTATATATTACCCTTTGTCACTGAATCAGTTAAGACACCGAGAGAAGCACACTTAATTAAATACACAAGATGAACTTCCAAAGAAACAAACTACGGAGATATTACAGATCGAAGACAACAAAGTTACGGAATTGACCTATTACAACCTAGTAAATTCATGTTGGATATTTAAGACTAGGTGAAACAGACATCAAAGATCACACTTAGCATATCTACATCTGCAGACACAATTGTGGAATGTGGCCATCCATTTTTACCCCGGTTTTGCAACAATTAATACAGGGATGCAAAACAGGGAGACGAAGAAAAAGGTAGATTCAGGATATGATAGCTAATTAACAAATGACAACAGCATGGATAGAGCATTCTGTTTATGACAGAGGAATTTCACTATTATAGCGACAAAGGTATGCACACAAGTCACCGGATGACGTTGACTGGGCACGAATTAAGTCTATATTACTAACATAGTTTTAGGTGCCATGTAGCGTCGGAGGCAAGAGTCAATGATTTAGAATAAGATACGAAAATTGTGGCAGACGGAACAAAGAGAGTTAACTGAGTAGCGGATGAATACACAAGTTGCTACATGACGACACGTCGGACTACGTCACCATAGTCAGTCAAGTTTTGAAACATCATGGAGACGGGCGGACTTGATCACAACACCGAGGTATCAACAACAATATCTAACTGAAAGACGTTATGGACATGACATATGATATTACCGCAACATCAGGAAACAATGGAACAGTCTGGACTGCGAAGAACGATCGCGGATGAACGCATGGCGCAGAGGAAATGAAGAGAATAGATTGTATCACAACTTGCCGAGCGTAATTATATAAGACACATTACAAGAGAGAAACATTTTAGCATTAGGTTTCTGTGGATGGAATCTTGGCTAAGTGTAAAGCATTTAAAAGTAAAGGATGGCTAATTAGTCGAACGTCGAAGTACATTTGCTTCTACAGGGAGGTGCTATCGCCATTTGAACGTGCCAGCTTTGTTCCTGAATCTTTGAATGTTTCAATTCTTGAGGCCTCAATTTCTTGCCTTTACTGCATACATGGGTGAATCATTAAGCAAAATAAGCACGTTTTTATGGTATCAAGAGAAAGTGGCCACCACAGAAGTTGCCCATTGTCGGATTTGCCACGGTCCAAGTTGGACCGCGGTATTCAGTGGCTGGCACACTGGCCCCTTGGCACAGTAGTAATATGTTCGTAACCTCATCGAGTCGGACTTTATTTGAAACTGACATGGGCTACTAGATCCGACCGAACCTAAAATATGTAACAGGTAATGTGGGCAGTCTTGGCTTTGGGCTTCGTCTCTTCCAACGATATTCATAACAGTATTCTAAAACAACGCATCACCACTTTAGCCTTCTGCCTGAAATGTGTATAACTGGCTATCCACCATTCGCATCCATATATTACAGGACATACACACTTTTACATTCAGCAGATTGTTATTTTTGTGGTGATATTTCACTTTCTCATGATGGTGTCTAATTTAATCAGTCTTTGGATAAGGCGCTTATTTTCTTCGTCTGTCACATCTGCCATCGGATGCATCTGTGTAACTTAGATAATTATTCACTGATGAAGGGCCGTGGGACGATTAGTCGTCTAAAATGACTTCCCATATCTGCCACGGGCTTATATGTCGCCGAAATGTTGTCTCAATTAAAATACTAATACAATAGTTTACCTTAGGCGACCTGTTTAATTTGAAATACAATATAACTTGACTGCTACCATATAACAAATTGTAGGTCATAACTGACATACCTCTACTTCTCATTTTCCGTCATCCATTTTTGTTTACTCCAAACTTAATTTTTGTTTGTTACTGAATCTAGTAAGGTTGACCTATCATGAGTACACACATTTGCTATATGCATCACCGCGCAGGAGGTCATTTGCAGAGCATCGCTCTCACCTTGAGCTTCCCCCTCCCTCCCCCTTCCCGAAAATATTATCGATTCTTTGCCATTTCTCTTGCCATGGAAGTTTCTGTAACATTTAAGTTCAAGATCTCACATTTTCACCGTTCGTGTGAAATGGTACATGCCTCACATAAGTATGTTGCTACAGGAAAGCTGCATATTCTCACAGATGTTTACTTAATTTCTTTCTGGTGATGTGCCATGCGTTCTCAATACTTGTTTGACCTCTGCATTGCTAGGCCCAGTCTCCGTCAGGCTTCTTTTGAACAATCGCAGTAGTTGTTAATTTATGCAGCCTACATATTCAAAGTGCATATCATTTACAATTTCTTTATCCATTGATTGTGATGTTTGGTTTACATAAGGGGCGTTCATTTGAAATCCTTTCGTGCCGCACAACGCGCAATTGCGTACGTTGAATATGATCATGTCATAGCCATGTGATAAGTACTGACCAATAAATAAAAGAGCTTATCGTCCCATGATGCATACGTTCTGTTTCTGACCGTTGAGAAAATGGCCGGGTTGATCCAAAATACGTCCGAAGAAGCTCAAAGAGCAGTGTTTCAATTTCTTTCATTTGAAGGATGTCGACCAGTGGACATTCATCGAAGAATGCAGGCAGCGTACGGTAACAAATGTGTCAACGACAACAGTGACAGACTGGGCCACACATATTTAGGAAAGGACGTCAGTTCACGATAGATCTTCGAAGGCCGTTTCTAGCGCATATTGATACAACAGAAGAAAAAAACCATCGCCACAATTGATGCAGCAGTACAGATGAACCGTTGTCGAAGCATACGTTCGCTTGTGAAAGAATTTGATGACAATTTAAAAGGTTGTTCGTAAGAAACTACAATATCGCAAGGTGTGTTCACAGTGGGTACCACGGATTTTGACCGACCACCAAAAAGAGGACGCATGGGATGGTTTTTGAACCATTTGTTGCGTTACAAAGTGGAGGGTGATGCGTTTCTCTTCCGCATAGTGGCAGGCGATGAATCATGGTTTCACCACTTTGAGTCGAGCAGCAAATGAGAGAGCATGCAATGGAAGCATGCTGGATCACCAAAAGCCAAAGAAATTCAAGTTACAGGTTTCCACTGGTAAAAATATGCTGAGCGCATTATTTTACCATGAAAGGCTATTGTTGGCCGACTTTAAAGAATCTGGTGTCAACATCAACTCTACCCACTACTTGCAAACACTAGACAAGCTGCAAAAAGCCATCGTGAATAAACGACCCGGCATGCCAGCTCGCGGTGTGATTTTGTTGCATGATAATGCTCGTCCGCAAGTCGCAAAGATTGTGCAGGAAGCATTAGCAAGGAAGAAGTGTGAAATTCTGCAACATCCAGCATATAGTCCTGATTTGTCATAATGTGATTTTCATTTGTTCGGACCTCTAAAAAAGGCTCTCAATGGGCAACGATTTAACACAGATGCAGACGTAATGAACGCTGTAAACACTTGGTTCAGTGAGCAACCACAATCCATTTTTGAGGACTGCATTCGCCGCCTACCTAAGCAATGGGATGCTTGCCTGAATGCCTACGGCGACTTGTTCTGACCAGCCCATGGTGCATAATTCATTCAAAATGAATGCTTTGTTTAATTCTACCACACCTGTTAATGTTTCTTTCATGCTTTTGTAATAAAGCCATTAGAACGGGTTTCAAATGAACCTCCCTAATATGTAGTTTTATCAATGAGGTAATGTTGATTTTAAATTCAAAACAATATTGCGATCCTCACAGTGTCTGTTGACCAAAAGTACACATTTTGTGTACAGAGCAGCGTACTAAAATTTCTGTGTCCATTTCTGAATAATCGTATTCTACATTTAAGGCACGCAGTCTAATTAAATCAAAAGACTTCAGATGCATTTTAACGGCGATATTTAGGTCTGAAACTGACCTGGAACTCTTTACTATTTTGTTTTCTATTTCTGGATCCTGGTTTATCCTTATTATTCTTGGTGATGTTTTGATCATCTCCTGAAAGGAGCATGATAATTCAACCTGGTGTAATTTATCCAGCTCCATTCCATCTACTTTCCTTTATGCAAAGAATAGTATTATCTATCAACGCTTTTTTCCTTGGGACCTGCTCCGAAGCAGACACCAGCGATCACGACTCATCAATCCTGTTTGTGCATGCAATTAAGAAAAAAAAATCAGCGAATGCATCTTATTATCAAACAAGGTTTTAATTTGTTGATTTCGTAGGGTGCGGTTTTGCCTATATCTTGCACCCTCCTCTAGGATTCATTTTGAAGAACTTAACATCTGTTTGCTGTTTTGTCTGCAATCTTGGACTCTCTAATTGGATGAATTTTGAAGAACATGTTTTTTGTTCTATTTCTGTTTTATGCCATCCATCTGTCATGTGCCTTGTCGATAAACGTAGGCGGTCATGTTTTGCCATCTCACTCGATCATCAGAGTCGTGTATCAGCTCATTGTTCATGTCTCGACCATACCACTTGGCCAAGCCTCCAGGTATTTATTTCTCGGTCTTCCCCTTGGTCTCTTCCCTTCGATCTTGCCAGTTGTCACCAAGTTCTCCAAGTCATTTCTTCTTATAACACGCCCAAAAACCTTTGCCTGTCTACGTCTAATGTTTCTAATCAGTTTACGATCTTCATTTGCTTCTTGAAGGACATGTTCATTAGTTGTTCTGTCTGTCCAAGGTATTCTTTGCATTTTCCTCAGACACCACATTTCCACAGCCATCAGATGTTTTTCAGCTTGTCTGCTCATTGTTCATGCTTCACATTCATACAAAAGTACAGGTTCTATGTAGAACTTCAACATTATTTTTCTCGTTTCAGTTGATATATTTTTATTGGTGAGTATGTTTTTCATCCTGCAAAAGGCTATCTACGCAATGACAATTGTTGTTCTAATCTCTTCAAGGCATCTCCCATCAGATATAATGACTGTTACGAGATAACTGTACCGATTCACTTACTTAAGAATATGCCCATTTACTTGTATGTCACATTGTGGCATTTCCTTCTTCCCAGTGACGACCATAATCTGTCTCTTCTTACAATTTAATTCTAACCCTAGTTGTTCACTGTGTGCAACAACCGCATCTACTAAATATTGTAGATTCTGTTCATTGTCTGCAGTCAAGACTGTATCATCTGCATATCTAATGTTATTGATGTGTCTTCCCCCAATGTTGATTCCTTCCATATCTTCTATATTTCTGAAAATATTTTCACTGTACGGGGCAAAAAGATCTGGACACATTACACATCCCTGTCTCACACCTCTTTTAATAGTCTGATATTGACCTATTTCATTATCAGTTCGGATGGCAGCTTGTTGATTCCAATATATGTTATTTACAAGTCTAAGGTATTTTCCATCAATGTGTAGATTTTCAAGCATCCTTATCATGTCGACATGTCTCACGTTGCTTTATGCAGTCCAATAGGAATCATTTGAAGGTACTTAAAATGTGTGTACTGTTCTGTCTTGTACGTTCTACTCACGACAAGGAGTCATTTTAACACAAACTTAACATTTATTTACCCTTTTGTCTTGTATGTTGTGCTATCCATTTTGAAGAACACAGCAGCTGTTTCAATGTGTAGTTTTTCTGTCTTTTGTGTGTGTGGGCAGATCTTGTTCGTGTTTGTATGCTGGTGTACTCACTGACGTGTGCCAGATGGAAACAATCAGACAGCAAGCCTAAGCTAGGACTCGGAGTTCTGGTCGAGGTGGCAGAGCTGAGCGTCACGCTGACTGCCGTTGTCACATATGGACTGCGAATCGACAACACAATAGCCCTCGTGGAACATATTCAAAACAACCCACGTAAGTTTCAAGTTTTGCATCCTGTACAGTCATTTCCTTTAGACATTATTATCGACAGCACTACTTGCTTTCTGTTAGCGAAGAATGTTTGGCGGCGCTCACCAATCCCGATACCCCACATTGTGCTAACGGCTTCGGAGGAGAGCAGCTGGGAGGGTAGCCTCATCCTAGTGTAAGAAAATACAACCTAAAGGTTAAATGACATGGCAGGGTAAACTAAGCCTTGGAAACTAGCCTAATTTCTAAGCTCCAACAGACAGACAGTTAGAACATTGCTTTGCTGATCAGGCAGCTTCTGCAGCTTATCTTGTGCCAGATGAATTGGTGTTATCTTTCTCTGGAATAAACTTGGCAGTCCGAGAAAGGGATAGTGCTACATGTGTAACATATGCTTTCAACAATTCAGCCAAGGCGTTGTGCTATCTATAAATATAACTCCATTCCTGATCCCGGTTATGGGTTTTATGCGGTTATTTATTTTTTTTTAAGCACAGTGGAACAATCATCTGTAAAGACGGCATGGTGCTAGTACAGTATTATCGTTTTAACAAGTCAATGTGTATTAAGTTTTTAGATACATTAACAGTCGCAGTAGCAAATTAGTTAGTTAGCTTGAAAGCTACGACAGTGGTTATGTTTATTCATTGCAAGGGCAGGATTATTGTTTCTCACTAATCTGGTTCAGCGGATGTACCCAACTTCATAAAAATGGGTAACTGACAATTTTCAGTATTTGCTGGAATTGGCCTAGGAAAGAAAGGCGACAGTCTCTTTAAGTCTTGACCTGGAATATATGATGGTCTATCAGTTCACATCCAAATGGCAGTATCTGCCACAGAACTACTTTTACCAAGTAATTCTTTTTCGCTTGCTGTCTTTGAACTCAAGCTGCATGCTACTTCTAGTAGAACTGGGCTGAATTTTGCATATGTTAGCTTTCCCTATGAAAAGTGTTCCTCGCTAAGGCGGACCCACTCCGAATTCCAGCCATCCATCCATCATGTGCCATGCCTGTAAGCGTGGGCGGTCATGTACTGCCATGTCACTCGATCACCAGAGTCGTGGATCAGCTCTGTATTCCTGTTTCGACCATGCCACGAGGCCAAGCCATCCAGGTATTTACTTCTAGGTCTTCCCCCTTGGTCTCTTCCCTTCGATCTTGCCAGTCGTCACCAAGTTCTCCAAGTCATTTCTTCTCATAACATGCCAAAAATGTTGACTGTCTACGTCTAATGTCTCTAATCAGTTTACGATCTTCATTTGTTTCCGAATTCAGAAATACTTATAATTTACTTTCCCAAATTAGGACGAGAAGTCAACGTTTTAGTCCAACTGGCGGGTGTAGTGGTTGAACCCCCCTACCTCAGCATCAGTACACCGGATGTTTAAGAATGGCTGCTCTTACCCATGCAGCAATGCTGACCTCCGTTTTGCCTAGTGTATATATAATGCCATGTTGAATATCTCGGACACGATTAAGTTGCAGCGAAGATCATCATGCAATTATTTCCGATGTTCGCACAAACATTGAACAATTTTTTCTTCCATCACAGTCAGTAGTTTACATGGCGTAAAGTTAGTTTATTACCCTTTACAGGACGCCGCGGTGAATGCCAGTATTTTTGCCTTTGCTTACTTGACAACAGACACTCATACTGTGTGTGAAACCAAAGCGATCTGCCTTCAAATTTCCCGCAGCTGTGTTTAGAACGCGGTAAGCAGGATTATGAATCGCTTTCGTAAGACCTTCGTCACAGATAAATGGGGTAGACAGGATTACTATAGGGAAGTCATAGCTTGATTGTTTCCATCAGGGAAGATTACTCATCACATGTGCCACGGGATAAGCGTGGGCGGTCATGTTTTGCATCTTAATCGATCATCAGAATAGTGGATCAGTTCAGTGTTCTTGTCTCGACCATAGAACGTGGCCAAGACATCCAGGTATTTACTTCTCTGCCCTCCCCTTGTTCTCTTCCGCTCGATTTTGCCAGATGTCGCCAAGTTCTCCAATTTATTTCTTCTCATAACGTGACCACAAAACTGTGACTGTCTTCGTCTAATTTCTCTAATCATTTTACGGGTTTCATTTGTTTCTTGTAGGAGTTGGTCATTGCTTTTCTGTCTGTCCATTGTATGTTTGCATTCTCCTCAGAACCACATTTCCGCATCAATCAGATGTTTTTTAGCTTGTCTGCTCAGTGTCCACGCTTCACGTCCATACAAAAGCATAGGTTCTATGAAGCACCTCAACACCCTTTTTCTCGTTCAAATGACATCTTATTATTGGTCAGTATGGTTTTCATAATGCAAAATGCTGCCTTTGCCATCTCGATTCTTGTTCTAATCTCTTCAAGCCATCTCCAACCAGATGTTATGACAGTTCCGAGATAATTGTACCGTTGCACGTATTTAAGAATATGGTATTTCATTCTTCTTAGTGACTACCATAATTTGTGTCCTCTTACAATTTAATTCTAACCCACGTTGTTCACAATGTACAACAATTACATCTACTAAATGTTGCAGATACTGTGCTCATTGTCTGCAATCAATACTGTACCATCCGCATACCTAATGTTATTGATGATATGTCACCCAATGATCATTCCTTTCATGTCGTCATTAAGTCAGGTCTTAGTCAGATATGACTGAGCTACCGTATGACAGTAGACGGTACTACCTGCTTTCTGTCAGCGCCGAATGTTGGGCGGCGCTTACCAAACCCGACACCCCACATTGTGCCAACGGCTTCGGGCGGAAGAGCGCAATTGGGAGGGTACTAGCCTTATCCTGGTGCGAGGAAATGCAACCCAAAGACAAAGTAAGTCATGGCAGGGCAGACCAGGCCCCTAAGCCTTGGTTGGCAGCTGGTCTAGGATCGAAGCTCCGACAGGCGGACAGTTAGAGCATTGCTTTGCTAATCAGGCAGCTTCTGCAGCTCGTCTTGTTCCAGATGTAGGGGTGTTGTCTTTCCTCTGGAGTGAACTAGGCAGGCCGAGAGAGGGATCATGCTGCATGGGCAACACATGGTTTCTTTATTTTAGCCCAGGCTTTGTGCTATGGAGAGGCAATAACTCCATCCCTGGTCTTAACCGGTCTCGGAATCAAAGCGAGAGGCCAACTGTTACGGGTTATAAGTCCTTGTCAGTTGGCGTAGACATGGGGCGCCACGCGTTGCCTCTGACGGTGGGAGACACCTACAGGTGTCACTGATCAGCTACCGCCCGCCTCAAGCTGGGCAGCCCCCAGCCAATTGGGTGCTGATCCGCCACAGCCTGCCTGCTTCAATGGGTGCTTGGGGCTAGGACAAAATCTGAATTGCAGGCTGTAAAACCAATGCACCAGGTACTAATAAAAAGAATAGAAACCTCAAGCTACGGCTTGCAAGCTGGAACGTGAGAACCATGTGTCTAGGATTTTCCACTGACTTGACAAATATTGATGATGTGAGAAAAACGGCTGTGATTGATGCTGAACTCAATCGTCTTAACATTGATATTGCTGGCCTGCAGGAGACTCGCCTCGCTGAGGAAGGGTCACTCAGGGAAAACAATTACACATTTTTTTGGAAGGGAAGAGGGCAGGCAGAAAAAAGGCAACACGGTGTGGGCTTTGCAGTGAAGAATTCGCTACTGGGAATGATTGATATCCCAGCTGGAGGTAATGAAAGATTATTATCACTGCGTTTGGCAACCTCTTGTGGATTTGCCACCATTCTCACTGCGTATGCACCGACACTCACTTCCTCTGATGATGTGAAGGATACGTTCTATGAGCAGCTAGACTCTGCGATCAAGGCAGTTCCAAAATCCGACTACATTTATATGCTCGGCGATTTCAATGCTCGTGTGGGCAAGGACTCGAGTTCATGGCCAGTGTGCCTTGGAAAATACAACATCGGTCGCATGAATGATAATGGGCAAAGGCTGCTGGAGCATTGCACTAGAAATGACCTATGTATTACAAACTCCTTTTGTAAAACAAAAGAGATGCATAAGGTCACATGGAAACATCCAAGATCTGGCCATTGGCATCAGCTGGACTTCATTATCACACGGAGACAACATCTGAACCATACATCATTAACTCGAAGTTACCACAGTGCTGACTGTGATACAGATCATTCTTTGGTTGTTGCAAGGGTTAGACTGAGACCAAAGAGAATCTACACAGCTAAACACAAGTCTAGCCCCAGGATTAATATTATTAACACTCACGATCCTGGAAAGTGCTTTGAATTTCAACAGCAACTTGAGGACGCTTTCAATGATACATCAGAAAATTGTATAGTAAATGATAAATGGGGTAAACTTAAGGAAACTATTTATAAAACAGCGGTAGGGGTTTACGGCACTGTGAATCATAAGAGGCAGGACTGGTTTGCGGCAAACAGCCAGATACTGCAGCCCTTGATTGATAAAAAGAAGATAGCTCTCTTAAGAAACAAGGAAAGACCAACGCGTAACACTCTGAGTGAGCTGAAGCAAGCGAGGAAGGATGTACAAAAGGCTGCCAGGCAGTGTGCGAATGACTATTGGATCAGGTTATGTGAGTCCATTCAAATCGCAAGTGATAAGGGAAACATCAGAAGCATGTATGAAGGGATAAAGAAAGCCTGTGGTCCAATGATCAAAAGAAGTGCACCGCTGAAAACCTTGACTGGAGAAATCATCACTGATAAAAAACAGCAGATGGATAGATGGGTCGAGCACTATTTAGAGCTTTACTCAAGTGAGACCAAGCTGGCGGATGATGCCCTCAACGCCATAGAGGCCCTGCCAACTCTTGACCACCTGGACACACTTCCCACTATAACAGAAGTTAAGTGTGCTATAAATGAGCTTGCATCTGGCAAGGCTCCAGGTAAGGATGGGATTCCAATAGAGGTGATCAGGAGTGGGCAAGACACCCTCGCTCTACAGATCCACCAGCTAATAGAGCTATGCTGGCGAGAAGGACAAGTCCCACAGGATTTCAAAGATTCAAACATCATAACGCTGTACAAGAACAAGGGAGATCCTAGCGACTGTAACAACTATAGGGGTATCTCACTTCTGTGTATTGTTGGGAAAGTATTTGCCAGAATTGTCCTGCGCAGACTTCAAGTCCTGGGAGATCAAGTCTACCCCGAATCACAGTGCGGCTTCCGTCAGAACCTGTCTACCATTGACATGATATTCTCATTGCGACAGATGCAAGAAAAATGCCGGGAACAAAATCAGCCACTGTTTATTGCCTTCATCGACCTCACAAAGGCATTCGATTTGGTCAGTCGTGAGGGTCTGTTCAAAGCACTAAAGAAGATTGGCTGTCCACCAACTCTTCTGTCCATTGTGAAATCGTTCCACACAGGCATGAAGGGTATAATCAAGTTTGATGGCTCAACTTCAGAAGAGTTTGAAATCAAGAGTGGAGTTAAGCAAGGTTGTGTACTATCCCCCACCCTCTTTGGGATATACTTTTCACTTCTACTGAAATACGCCTTTCGTGATCAGGATGACGGTATATACATTCACTCACGCTCAGATGGTGGCCTCTATAATGCTCAGAGATTGAAGGCCAAGACCAAAATTAGCAGGGTACTAATCAGAGAGTTGCTTTTTGCTGATAATGCTGCGATTACGACCCACTCTGAGGTAGAATTACAACATCTACTATCTGTATTCTCCAATGCTTGTTCTGAATTTGGTTTAACAATTAACAAAAAGAAGACACAGATTATGTCGCAAGGTGCACATAGTGTACCATCAATCTTTATTGACGACGCCGAACTGGAGATAGTAGACCATTTTACATATCTAGGATCAGAGGTAAATAGCAAATTATCCCTCGATCAGGAAATCAACATCAGGATTGGCAAGGCAGCAACAACAATGGACATGTTAGCAAAAAGAGTCTGGGAGAACAGGAAGCTTACTGCCAAAACAAAAGTCCTCGTCTACCAAGCCTGTGTCCTTAGTACTCTTCTTTATGGCAGTGAAACCTGGACAACTTACTCACGCCAAGAGAAACGTTTAAACAGCTTTCATATGCGGTGTCTGCGAAGAATACTTGGTATTAAGTGGCAAGACAAAATCACAAATACTGAAGTATTGGAAAGATCAGGTTGTGTGACGGTGTATTCCATGCTCAGTCTTCGTAGACTTAGATGGATAGGACACGTTAGGAGGATGGATGATGGTAGAATACCAAAGGACATCTTTTTTGGTGAATTACAGATGGGTAAGAGATCTCAGGGTCGGCCTCTACTACGATACAAAGATGTGTGTAAGCGGGACATGATTGATACAGGCATTGATAATGCACAATGGGAGCACGTCGCCGCTGAACGTGTTGCATGGAGGGCAACTATCAGAAATGGAATAAAGACAAAGGAGAAAATGATTGCAGATAAAGCACACACAGAGCGTGAGAGACGTAAGATGGTGCAAAATGGTGGAAATGACCATGTTTTCACATGCACCTACTGTGGGCAAACATTTGCAGCAAGAATTGGCCTTACCAGCCACACTCGCCACCGCCATGGATCGTAGTTATTGCCATATGACAGTTATTAAGCCTTTTTGAAGCACAATGTACCAAACTATCGTCTGTCAAGACGGAAAGGTGCCAATGTAATCATATCGTCAACATTTCCTAAAATACTTTCACTGTACAAGGAAACAAGATCTGGAGACATTACACATCCCTGTCTCATACCACTCTTAATAGGCTGATATTGACCTTCTTCATTATCAATCTTTGTGGCAGCTTGTTGTTTCGAATGTATGTTTTTTTATGAGTCTAAGGTCTTTCCCGTCAGTTTGCAGATATGCAAGCATCACTATAATGTTGACATGTTTTACTTTATCAAAAGCCGTTGTGTAGCCCATAAGCAAAGATGTAACTCTCTGTTTACTTCTGTAGAACGTTCAGTTAATGTTCTCAGCATTTACACAGCATTTACTGTATGTACCCTTGTCTTCTACAAACCCGCATTGTTGTTATCCTATTTCGGGTTGCATTTTCTTCCTAACTCTTTGCATGATACGTCTTAGCAACATCTTTGTGACGTGGCTCATTGTACTAATTGTTCGATATCGATCACATTCCAAGGCTCCTGATTTCTTCGGGATTGTAATAAATATAGAATTACATAATTCAGGAGGTATATTTCCAGTATCATATATTGTGTTCAGCAGTCTGGTGACTTGATCTATTCCATATTCTTCTAGGACAGTGAGATGATGTCTGGACCTGGAGTCTTGCCAAATTTCATATGGCTAAGAGCATTCTGAACTTCTATCTTCAGAATTGATGGTTCTTCATTATAACAGCTAATATCATAACGTTCTTCTCTTGAATCATCAAAAAGGTTATTCATATAATCTGACCATGTATGAACATCTTAAGTTTTTCTATTATGATTTGTCCATCTTTTGTTTTCAGGCAGCCTGTTGATGTAGGTGTTCTTTTATTAGTAAGCTCCTGAATTCTTTTGTGCATTAATTTGGTAGTTTTACTGTTGTGTTGATTTTCAATTTTTAGGCAATTATTTTCAAGCCATGCTTCTTTTGCTTCTTTACATAATTTTCTGACTTTCATGTGAATCTCTTCATATTTGTCAGGATTATTTTTAGGTTGTGTCTTCTTGTTTCCATTAGTCTTAAAATTTCTTCAGTCGTCAATTTCTTACATCCTGCTTTCTTTAATTTTAGGATAGTTGTTTCTGCAGTAAACTTGATTGAATTCTTTAACATTTCCGATTTATAATCCACATCTGGAAATCAGATCTCTAGATCAGACAATACATCAAATCTGTTCTTTACTTCTATGCTAAAATTGTCTTGTATTTCCTTGCCATTTACTAATACACACATATAATATTTAGTGTTTCCTGGTGTATACTTGACTTTATTTAACTTTACCTTCAATGTGCCTATAATCAATCTGTGATCACTGTCACATTCTTCATCAGGAACTGTTTTTGCGACTGTTAACGCATTTCGAAAGTATAATAGAGCCGACGAAACCTCTACATTTAACATTTCATTCTGCAGTCTTGTGGATGCAGCAATGATCAACAAGCAGATGCAAGCCATATTTAAAAAAATACAAAGTTGAAGTCAATTGTCCACTGAAAAGATGAAGCTTGCTTTGTTTGTTTTGAGTTCTCTAGAAGATGGTGAGGATGACGTCAGTGAGTACACCAGCATACAGACACGCACAAGATCTGCCCACACACACAACAGACAGATAAAATACACATTGAAAGAGCTGCTATCTTACACCCGAACCAATGACAAAGTGCCATCTGTATGAGGCCTGAGTATGACAGTATATTAAAGGATAGTGGTAGGCACTCATATAATTAAGGAAAAACAGTAGAGATAAGAGGACACACTATACAATATCAAAGTGAAATATATAGTAACCACAGTGGAATTCCAGTTTGTTCTCCTCCTGAGATTTAATATGGTCAAAATATTTCTATTTCTGATATATGTTACTGTGTAAAAAGGATTTAAAATATAAAAGGGTCGACTTCATTGCAACTAGTTTTATCCCGTATGACTAGGTCTCTTTACGCAGGGCGGCCTGTCGAATGCGTCGCACAAAGTACGAAATCCATAGATCCAGCTACGACCCACAGAATTCTCTGAGAAAATTACACTCGTGAACCGAGCGACGTAGCCCGGAATGGAGCCCACAACTTTCGGAGCTCAAGGCACGCTGTTTAACCACTTCCCCATTGTGACTTTCTTTCTTTGTTTATAAGCCAGTATTATTTGATGTTCAGATTTTATTAAATGTCAGTGTTTCACTTTTTAATTTAACGTATTTCAAGAATGTTTCTATCGCATATAGGTTTAAGAGCCTCAATTATCACTTTCAGTAAATGAGTCACGGCCAATGATTCTGTATGTTGTTGTCACCAAGAAGGATTCTTGCGACACTGATGGGTCAGTGGTGAGAAAAAGGCGTAGTGGTTGGGGTTTCATTACGGAGGCCAATGAATGATGCTCGAAAAAGGAGAGTCTGGCATATTAGACTAAGACCTATATCGTGCGAATGGGGGCTGGAAGCAGTAACAGCGGCATTCCGTTGGTTAGAGGAGACCACTGTAACACACACTGCATTCATTACAGACACAAGAAGTATGCTTAGTAAGGCGGAGAAGGGAATGTTTCGTGTGGAATGGCTATCTTCACATCAGAGGTCACATATTGTGAGAATTCTATGGATATCTTGCGCTTGCCAAGCGGTAGTGTGGGGGGGGGGGGTGGAACAAGCTGATAGGCTGGCAGGGAATGCACCTCTCGGTGGTGGATTACCTATGGACAAGGAATAGGTAGTCGAGCGCCTGTGGGACTAAGTGGAGAAGGCGGGGGAACAGATTGAGAACCCTTATGTGGAAAGAATGATTTTGCGGGTGATCAGAAGGGGTTCTGGAAGAATCTCAAAACTGAGAGGGAAGACCAGGAGAACTTTCAATCAGATAGCGGTGGGAACGATTAGCAGTATGACTCTTCGCTGGCTGTTGAATAAGGGAACTGAGCTCGTATAGGAATGTCCTGAGTGCAGTGATGTCAGTTCTTAGCTCAACTTAACTCAACTAAACACCTCAGATTCTTGCGATGTGAAGCGGTGATGTGACAGCTGCAGAAATGTATTGCCTACAGAAAAGTATAACGTTGATGAATTAACCAATAACTATATGGTGACTTGTTCGGTTTATTGTCTGTTAATGCTCTGTTGCACGAGACAACACAAATCGATAATCATACGTGACTACGATTGACGGAATTTGAAATCCGGTTTAGCACTAACAGGAGCCGTGGTTGAAGACGGAGTGAATGCCTACGTAACTTAATGACACTGCAACTGTCAGTATCCGTGCTCTTTAACTACTACTACTACTACTACTACTACTACTACTACTACTACTACTACTACTACTACTACTACTACTACTACTACTACCACCATTACTACTATACTACTACTACTACTACTACTACTACTACTACTACTGCTACTGCTACGACTACGACTACTACTACCACCACCACCGCCACCACCACCACCACCACCACCACCACCACCACCACCACCACCACCACCACCACTACTACTACTACTACTACTACTACTACTACTACTACTACTACTACTACTACTACTACTACTACTACTACTACTAATACTTCTTCAACAACTACTACTATTACTGCTACTACTACTACTACTTGCTTGCTTGCTTGTGTTCGTTGGCTTGAGATCCAACGCAAAAGTCCTGTATGTCGGATGAAGGCATCCTGTTGTCCAACATCATTGTGATGTCACACAGGACCTGAGGTTTGCGTGAGTATCCGTTGTCCCATGTCTGGCTTATTGGTGTGCAGACTGGTGGTTCCTCGCCATGCAGGCAGATACTCTCCGACTTTGGAAGAATCATCGATCCTACTGATGTTAGCCAGGTCCCCGAAGAGACCTGTTGCCCAGGACGCACGACGTGGACGTATCAGCAGGTCTTGGCCAGTATATATCCCGGCCCTGGTGCCTTGGAAACACCTCTGCGTCCCACTACTACTACTATTATTATTAGTCTATTATTAATAGACACACAGGCGATGCGAGCCTAGTGGGTCCGACACACCGGAATCTCCCCACGTCTTCAATTGGAAGGCATATTATCGAAAGCGGTCATGTGGTTGACAGAGACATTGCCTTTCGCAACAATTGCCGTTGTTTAACACACACAATACTCGCTTGTTAAAGTTTGCAGAAGCAATAATGATCAATCAACGCAAGCCATAGTTGTAAAAACAGAAAGACATGTTAGTCAGCTTAAAATTACCGTGGTAGACAATTGACATTACTGTGCGAACATGTGTATGTTTCAGTTTGAAGGATTTATCTAGTTAATTTACTTTATGTTGTGTGATTTCTGCAGTATGTACCCGACGAGATGCAGTGAAATATGCCAGGCAATAAATCGTGCAATCTATTGTTTGTGTCTTCGTTATTCAAATTCACTACGGGAAAACATTGTTTTGTATTATTAATATACTATCATTATTATTATTACTGTTGCTATTTTGGAAAGACAGATCTTCTTCCGATGTAAATATTCATTTACCGGTTACTAAAATTGCGGTAGATGCACGAAATCAAACAAATAATGATGGAGCAAATAATGATCTGATTAATTGGCTCATGGCAATTTAGGGTAGTTCAATGCATGCGATTAAGTGGCTGACGGCAGTGAATCTGTTAATATTATTAGTATTATCATTACTATTACTACTATCATTATTAATATTATTACTGTTATCATTACCATTAGTAATATTATCATTATCATCACTTTTATTATTATTACTATTATTATTATTACAGATTCGTTCGTTTCCTTCGACAAAGTCTTTTTTTATGACGAGATATACACAGCATGCATTAGCAGCACGCTGTTCATTAGGATACTGCGGTTCCTGGGGCCTCTGTCTATCAACTCACAACTGTACATCATGCGACAGACGCTAGTGAGCTCTCTCATGTTGCTGCTATGTTTAGGACTCATTATTACGGTCATCATCATGTCCTTCTCTAGCTTCTTCTACCTGTACAACGGACGGGTCAACGACAGTTGTAAGACAGGTAAATCATATCCATAAATGTACGTTAATTAATTAGTTAATTAGTTGTGGTTCCAAATTCACGACAACGGGTCGTCCCCATTATGCTCCGTTCCAGTGCCAATGAATATCCCACAAAATGCTCCTCACTGCTCTACATGAACAATGGGATAGACAAGAGTCTCGGCAAGCCAACAGACCGCACAGGTGCACTGTCCATAATGCCGCCGCCAGAATGCCAACACAAAAGCCCTCCACGAAAAACACAGTTCATCGTCGATAGAATCAGCAGTTACCAGAAAGACTTCATTGACCCAGGTTTTATCCTGTATGGCTCAGTCTCTTTCCGCAGGGCAACCCACAGAAAGCGCCGCACAAAGCACGAATTCCGCAGCTCCAGCGACGACTCCCAGGAGTCTGCTGACAAATGCACTCATAAACCGAAAAGACAAACCAGTCATTTCAGCAACAGCTGGCTGCCATCATTCCAAACATGCAGTTCATGCTACAAACAACCGCGGACAGATGTAAAAGCATTCCACGTGAAATTCACAGCTCACAGTGTCGTGTCACACACTCACTCAGTAGCAGGGCGACCTAACCATAAATGTACGTGTTAATCATCATCATCATCATCATCATCATCATTATCATTTTCATCATATAACAGGTTGTTTGCGGAATGTCTCTGTCGTCACTGTCCACAAATAAGGTTGTCGAGCCCATGCCAGTTCTTATGTCTCATTCGCCCTCATGCCCAAGGTGCATGCAGAATCATATGGCCATCTTTGTGCTGGTCGACTCCTGCCTCATCTCCAAATAATTAATAAAACTGCATTTCCTTTGCAGGACGCTGCAATCAACCCTAGCCACTATTTTGTGTGTGTGTGTGTGTTTCTTTTTTTGTCAGGAGTTTGCCATTGCTTTCTGAGCGAAAATTTAGCATGTAAGTCTAACAGACCGGCTTGTAGAAC
Organism: Cepaea nemoralis; assembly: GCA_014155875.1. Lineage (NCBI taxonomy): Eukaryota > Metazoa > Mollusca > Gastropoda > Stylommatophora > Helicidae > Cepaea > Cepaea nemoralis. The sequence continues at coordinate 160,916 of JACEFZ010024168.1, read as the reverse complement.
GAGCCCATTATATAGAAAATGCCAAATGGGTTGGAGAGTGACTGCAAAGCCGATCTGAGGTATCATTTATCAGAACACAGGCAATAGATGGACTCATAGAAATATGATCACCTTCGACGTCCAGCATAGAAAGTAAATATGATGATGATAATGATAATAATAACACTAAGATGAATCACGGCTACAGTTTATCAACACACTTCAATTGTTAGCGTGATGCAGTCATTAGAAACCTTTCTTGCACCAATCAGGGCACCCCCTAATCATGGGAACAATCTGTCCATGAAAGGCTGTCTACTAAACTGACAAACGGGTTCTAATGTCCACCGAATGTGATTCCTTCAAAGTACCAGGTTAAAATGCCCACCGAACTAACATAATATTAATATTAAATTACAAATGTGATTAAACGCCCGCTTTATGTCACGTGCTAAATGAAATAACGGTGCTTTGGAGAAAAACCATGTTTCATGGCATGTTTCTCAAAATTGAAAGAAGGAGCCCGAATATCCCCTGTCTGCTACAATGTTTGCCCTAGGTATGCAGTCGGTAAATGCATCTCAGTGGCTACCAATAGACAGGCTAGCCAATGCATTAAGTGCGAAGTCTGAATCGAAAACTTTATATGTCGGCGTCATCAAAGTCCAGTATCTGCAGACTACGTCCTTCTGTCCGAAGGTGCAGACCGTGATCGAAGTCAGCCACATGCGATTCGATTTGCAAGCAGACATGCGTTGATTTCGATTGTATGAGCGTCGGTTATTCTGAACGCAAACTACTGAACGTAGCAAAATGTCTGCTAAACGCAAGTAACCAACAAATGGTGGGACTGATTGTAGCAACCTGTAAAGGACACGCAACTAACTTTAATATGTGTTTAGATATGTGCCGCTTTTAATAATAAGTCGATAAGAACCAGTTAGCTTTAAATTACTGTGTCCAATTGTGACTCGAAATTACTCCCAAACATTTGCTTGTCGAAAAGTATTGTTTGAGCTCGAGTATTAAGAGTTATTTCTTAGCCGTTCGCATATATCAAAGCCGTTTGTTTGTTTCAGTGGCCTCAACCATCACAACTCTACTAATTTCACTGCTTGGGATGTCAAAATCCAACGATATAACAAATGGAACTGTAGAAATATGGCAGGTAAGAACGAATATAAAACTTAAAACCTCAATGAACTATAGATAATCAAAGAAATGGCCATATAAACAAGGTGATGGGTGACCTGAATGTTAAGAATGGATCGGATAACATAGGTTATGAAGAGATCAGAGGTGGAAAATGGACTTAGGGCATGAAGAATTATTTATCAATATTTGTGTTTGCTAACCGACATGTGGTCATGTGCTCGGACCCCCTTGAGGCGGGTAGTGTGTGGTTTTCAGGTCGACTTAGTCTAAAATGTGTATAGGAAATGCCTTGCAATGTAAGTCGGCCAGAGTGATATTCATGATGTCATCCCTCAAGTGCTGATTGGTGTATAAATCAAATCAAATCAAATCAAATCAACTTTATTAAGGTCACAAATTGGGCGCGCAGGCCCGTCTTACATTCGGCCCTTTCAATCACTCGTCTTTCGTTCATCAAGAGCATTATACATTTACATAGGAAGAAAAATAAACATTGTGAAATGAATGTTGTAAACATAAACAAGGCAAATTACCATGTTATGAGGCCCATCTCCCACGTACCCATACATCACCCCACCCACACACACCCCCACCTACCACACACACGCACACCAAGGGACACATACATACCCCACCATCCGACCCATCCCCCTCCCGCACATCCCCCACCCACACTCCCCTCACCTGTTCCCCCAACCAAAACACACTCGCCACCCACAAACATTCCCCCACCAACCCACATATCCCACGCCCACCCACATACACATCCTAACCCACACATCCTCTCCCCATCCACACCTCAAACCACCCATCCCCCAGCCACATCTCCATTGACCACATATTTCCCACCCACGCACACAATCCCCCCTCCCCCCCCACACACACACATCTCCCTAACCACCCATACATCCCCAATCCACTCACACACACACCCCACCACCCACACATACATCCTCCACCCACCCATACATGCCTTAACCCAATCCCCCACTACACAATCCCCCACCCGCACATCACATACATCCCCTACCACGCAATATTCCCAACCCACGCACCGCACACACACATATCCCTCACCAACACATCCCACACCCACATACCACCACACATCCCCACCTACACACCACACACATATCCCCACCCACATACCACACAATATTCCCACCCACACCCACACAGATACCCTTACCCATCCACCCCACATACCCCCACCCACACACCACAAAAATCCCCCATCCACACACACATACCTCACCCACACAATATCCCTAACCAACACACCACACACCTCTTCCCACCCACACACGCATTCCCTACCCGTCCACCAACACACACTCACTCACGCACACATCCTCCACTACGCACCCACACACCCCCACCCACCCCCAACCAAACATCTCTCGATCACAATACCCCTACCCACACTTATCCTCCACCCACTCACGCATCCCACCCCGACACATGCACATCCCTCACCCACCTACACATCCCTAAGCCACTAACACACCCCACCCACACATTCCCCATCCACGCACACATCTCCCACCCACACACGCCCACATACTTCCCCCAACCACCACACATCCCCTACTCACCCACACATATACCCCACCCATACACACATTCCCCGCACCCATCACACACATCCCCCACACCACACACTATCCCCCACCCACACACATATCCTCACCCATACCACCACACCCCCACCCACACACCATGCACACATCCCCCACCAACACACCGCACACATATCTCAAACCCACACACCATACACTTCTCCCCACCCGCCCTTGCATCCCCAATCCACCCAACACAATCCCCTACCCACACAACCCCGCCACCCACACATACTTCCTCAAACCACCCACACATCTCCACCCACATAAACACACACACCCCACACCCATCCCATACACATATCCTCCACCCATACACACATCCCCCACACCCATTCCCACACCCCTACTTTCACCCCCACACATCCATCCACACATCCCACCAACACCCACAAATATCACTACCCACAAAAACCCACACACCCCAACCCATCCAAACGCATACCCCCACCCACACATCCCCCACCCACACATATCCCCACACTCACACACATCCTCCACACACACTCACACCTCCTCACATCTAGACACATACAAAATGTCTCACGTTAGCATTGAAACTAGTATGAACAAACTCCCACACTTTACTCACACACATACACTGACAATTGTCATGAGCAGTCTCATAAAAATGTTAAACATGGAGAAAAATGTGTACATAAAAAGTATGTGACGTAAACATAGTGATGCTCCCACACACAGAGATACACACAGAGAAGGCACACACACACACACACACACACACACACACACACACACACACACACACACACATTCACTCTCATGCTCACTCATTCTGTCTCTCATTCACACTCACTGACTCTCTCACTCAAACTACAGTAATGTACATAAGTTTATATTATACATGATAAAATCAAATGGTATTTAACTGATAATATGACAGATGAGAATACACAAACATACGGATTCGCGTGTTACATAACATGCGTGTTACATGACATGCATCTGCTCAGCTCTCTCTCTCTCTCTCTCTCTCTCTCTCTCTCTCTCTCTCTCTCTCTCTCTCTCTCTCTCTCTCTCTCTCTCTGTATTCTTTCATATACACACACTCACACGCATGCGCGCGCTCACACACACACACACTAACACATCAACTCTCGCACTGTCTCACTCTCTCACACACAATCCTTCACACACACACTCACTCTCTCAATCACACTCTCTCACACATACACATACGCATGAACGCATGCACGCACGCACGCACACACTCCCTCACTCACTCTCACACATACACGTACGAATGCATGCACTGACACATTCCCCTACCATTTCTCGCTCAATCACTCTCTCTCCACACACACACGCACGCACACACACATTCACTCTCTCACTCTCTCTGACACCCACTTTCTCTCTCTCTCTCTCTCTCTCTCTCTCTCTCTCTCTCTCTCTCTCTCTCTCTCTCTCTCTCTCTCTCTCTCTCGCTCCCACACGCACACACATATATAGTGAACAATTATAGTTAAACAATTATAATGAACGATTATAATGAACAATTATACCAGTAAATGAATTATGGTGGCATATAGTCGGTATGGATTAAGTATTGAAAGAGTTTTCGGTTAAATGTGTAGGGACTCATTGGAGTTTTCAGATCTGGAGGCAGATCATTCCATAAGTGAGCACCAGAATAGGCGAAACATGTTTTGTATAGGTCCAATCTAGGCTTTGAGACATGTAACAAATTTAGGCGCTTGCTGTTCATTGCATTAGATTGAATCAGCGGCAGAAGATACTCTGGGGTATTTTGAGATATAATTTTGTTCACTAATTTGGCTTTGTTGAAAAGGAAGCGCTTTTGAAGTGGTAGAAGTCTTAGATGACTGTACAAATTATTACTTTCAACGTGCTTTATGTCAGAAACCAGACGAATAGCACGGTTTTGTAGAGAACATAGTGTAACAGTACGTGCATACAGTGGATCAACAAGTTCAGTTAGATTATTGTAGAATAGGCTTTATTTGCGATGGTTGATACAAAATCTCTATACAATCAAAATGCGATCCTGATGGCGACTTCTCTTCTCTAGTCCTCGGTGTTTACTGACCTACCCAACAACAAGCCACGTCACGACTTGAGCATCCTTCTAGCTCATTCCATCTTGATGCTCAAGCGTGCTGTAGCTTGCACACCTAGCTGATACTATTCATTCTGCTACACCTCCCTGTGTTTTTAAAAGACTTTTCTTCTTCAAAAGTCTTTATTCCTAATCCCTTTATCCTACATCTTCTCTCCTTACCTCCCATAATTTCTCTAAACCGCCCCAAACTAACTCTATTTTAGGTAAATATTCTATTCGTAACTCTTCCCCCTGTCACATAGTAAACCATTACGAACATAACACAACATATATTATTATTTACATATCCTCAATAACATTTACATCTCAACTTTATACAATACATCATAACTCATATGGTTACCTTTTTGAAATACTTCTTCCTCTTTTCATAAGCAATCCGCTTAAACCCTCTTAATCACGATCTCAAAATTTCAAAACGCCGTACTCTTTTGATACCAACTCCTATTGTCATCACCAACATTATTACCTCCACATTACCACTTCTCCACTTTCAACCAACTTGAAATCACTCTCACATGATAGAAAGACAAGAAATCGGTGCGCACCGAAGATTCAAAGAAGTAGAACTCTTCCACACAAAAACCACACTCACCTAAACCACACACACCTTTACCCCCCTATGTCATTTGAGACTTTATGTAATAAAGTCTAACACAATTATATCTTCTACAGTACCACTTATTATGGTAACAGTTTACGCTGCTATCTACAGCATCAAATACCAACCATCAAAAATATTATTCACTCCCAAATGTCTATATATTACAGACAGTACACATTTAAACCTCTTCCAACATTATACACATCACCTCATCTTCCCCTATACCTCTCTCAGAATTCTCTCTTAATGTCCATTTATTATGGGCATATCTACTAAAACCTCTACTTGTCAATTTATGCCGTTATCAACAGCAACAATATACTGCCACTGAACTCATGTCTGTGACTGCTTGCAATCAACGTTAATCTTTCTCAGTCCATATATTACGGACCCTCAAAAACCCCATGTCATTTTGTCTCCACAGTGACACTGTTCATTTCTCATTAACACACTTACACCCCTTTACTATTGTACTGCTATCCACAGTATCTAATCATTCTTCGGAGTCAAACATGGATTCAATTCATGTTTTGCTAATTTCCTTCACACTGTCTATTACAGCACGTTACTGACTTCTTCTTCTACAATTTCATGTCTCTAAATCCATGTTCACTTGCGACCCCATGGAAACCATGTTTTATCCTTTCCCCCACATTTACCCCACTGCTATATACGTTATTCACAATAATCTTTTCTTCCCCAATATGGCGTCCAATCCATATATATTCAATCAATGCTCACTTAAATTCCCCATAACCATTTTACTTGTGTAGTAACCCCGTATGGCATATGTTTCCACAACTTTGCAGCCCTTATATCATTGATTTATCAACGCTGACTATCACAGCAATCCCACCAACAGGATATGCTTATTATTCACAAAGAGAATGTGTCTCTCTACTAGTTCTCAGTAGTTTATTAACTCTTTTCTGAACGAAGGGTCCTAAATAAAGCCCCATGTATTGCCTTTATTCTAGCTAAAATCATAACTGTTGATAAATTAAACTTAACTTAACCAACAATTCTTATTCAACATACAAGACAATTTAAGTTAAAATATGAGTCAACCAAAATAAAACACCAGGATGTCATACCCCCCAAGTTGTGAACTGTTTATCCCCAACAAAAAAACATGCATCAATTTAAATCAAAAGAAAATATCTAATGTTATCTACCACTACTGGTCTCTTTTACGGACCAGTAGTTTGTACGCAAAAGACTGAAAACACAACAATCTTATTCTAAAATTAAATGGTGATAATCATTTTACAAAACCAAGTCAATCAAAAAAATAATATAACATACCATACATATTCAATCAACATTGGTCTCTTATACTAACCAATAAAATACATATCTATTCACCCAAGTCATGCCTATTCCGTTATTCTTATAACAAAACAACTCAATGCCAAGCATTAACCCCAAAATACACATATATATATATATATATATATATATATATATATATATATATATATATATATATATATATATATATATATATATATATATATATATATATATATATATATATATATATATATATATATATATATCTGTTACCTACAGACCAATTCCTAACTTAGAACAATATCTGTTCTTTCATCAAAAGTCAAACATTGATTATTTCCCCTCTCAACATATTATCTTTTGCAAACTAAGTCCTAACACATCCCAATATTTGGAATACAAATCCAAACAACCACTGCAAACTACAGGTCAAATCATTGTATCTATTACCAGTGTGACGGCTATCCCAATGTTACCTCAATGTACCAGCAGTCATCTATCTACTAATAGAACCTGTGGCTCGGCACACCAATTGTTTCCCTTGGATTTGTACCAAGAATTACTACAACTTCTTAATCATTACCGTTAACTACGGTATCTCCACCCTACTACGACCAGCAAAAAACTTGTCTATTTACTATAGACCTCACCCATGCCTCTATCTACTGTACCAACAATTAATTCTACTTTTAAGTCTCCCTTCTACCCGACGCAAGTAATATTTCATTCTCCCGCATCAGTACTTTCTAACATCTCACCACAACAACTCTAAACTATCCTCAACTTTCTCTTAACTTCGTCCATACACCGCGATGATAGTCAGACTAGTCACACTTATCGGAACACGTTCTCTAGTACTCTATTTATAATGTTCCGACATTCATTTAACTAATCACTTTCTCTCCTTCTCTTGCTTACTCCTATTTATCGGGACTCTATCAGAAATAATAGCCAACACCGCACATGACTAACGACAAACCTCACTCCTACTGGGCAAACCATTTCTCTGTATCAGGCATTCTTGCTTCGACATGTCTCTGCCAACACTACTAAATCTGTTTCATGAAACGTCATTCAGAATGTTACTCTCTTTCCGTCATCCTGTCATACAATTATTATTAATTCTGTCTAACTTCAGATATTCCACACAAAAGACATCACTCCTTTCAGTCATCAGCCACTCTTCGCATATTCACACGGCATTCGTGTTCTCATCTCACGATTATTCTCCTATCACGCCAACCTTATATGTTTATACCATTACTTCAAAAAAATTAGACACCAATTCAACATCCCAGCAATTTCTCACTATAGCCTAAACATATCGATCACTTCCAAACGCCTCGTACATGCATGCGTTAATAATCACCTGACATCATTCTATCCATACTCAACAGACATATGTCTACATTTTTACACATGCTAGAACAACGCATTACCAGACGAATTACTCCACAGGACTTTCACAATTCAACTGTTTTCTTATTTCTACTTTTCTCAATCATTCGCTCCTTTTCAAAGGTCAGAACCTATACATTATCTCTCGCAAACTATATCACTTTTATACACTAACCAGCACTATCAACGATCTCTCAGAACAAACCTCACTCCAACGAGTCACTAACCTCGTAACTATCATTCTATACTTCTCAGATTTAATCACGTCTTCTTTCTCCACAAGCATCATGTAATTACGTCATCTCCCTCACCAAGACCTCGTATTCTTCAAACATCAGTTTCCACAGTCTTTTATTCTTAATACTCTTGCGCTCCACTGGCTATTACACAGGAATACTCAATTCCTCCTCAATCTATATCTCCTCATCAGACACTCTCGGTTCACCTGTCTACAATACTATACTTACTTCTCAACTACCAATTGAAACTATCTCAGACATCACGTCATAGCCCTGCGTCGAACCAATTCTAGTACGAGCATTCATACTTAGTTTATCTCTCTCTCTACTAATTCTGTGCTGAATCTACTCTACTTTAATCACACCAGTTATACATCACTCAACGTGATCAACTCTCTCTATCTAACCATTCCGGACAAGGGACATTTCAATTTCTACCTTGTTTACTCTCTCTACTCCGCAACCAAACACAAGATATTCTGTATAACGTATGCACGTAGAATATCAGTTGCCGTGACTCTCTATCCTCAACAACACTATTGCCTACCCTGTACCATGTGATGCTACACCAAACAAAATTCATCTGTCTATTTTAGACAGCCCATATGTATATGCTCTAAACCGCAATTCCTTCTCATAAGCTAAAACAATGTCCATATGTCCTTCCTCACCCTAGGAATTTTAACAGCCATAGAGCGCATCCAAGCCAAATATTTCATTGTCTCTCAGTACATTAGTACGTCTTTCTTTAATTATGTCATCTTCACTATCTGTTGTTAATCTGTTGTTAAAGTACTCAGGTCTTAAGGTCATATATTCTTCTATTTTTCTTAAGTCACTTTCTGTCGTCGAGTAAATTTCCGCTATCTGTCTATTTTCGTCGGTCTGCTCACTGTTTCCTGTATAACTTACATAACGTTTATATTTCCCCATCTCGTCTTCAGATGACACACTGATAATAGTTCCCTCATCAGACTCATAGTAGCTTACTGCAGACACGTCGGCTTTAGAACATCTGGCTTTCTTCTTACTTCTATTCTTCATACTCCGGTTCTGTACAAGTCCCATATCTTTGTCTGAAATATTCTCTCCATAACCTGAACTCTCACACCTAATATTCCTACACCATTTGGGGATTAATTTAATGTCTATACCTGAGGAACTTGACATACCAGTCGTCGTACCTTTATTGACTATTAAACTGTTTATATTTCTTTCTCCAACACTTTTCCTCCTTGGTCTCCTTTCGTCTTTGGTTCTTGTCTGTTTATCTTTCTTAATTTCAACCGTGTCTCCCTTAGTCAAGTAAGTTGGTTTTGACTGAATTTCTATTAAGTCAGTTTGACTTCCCTTCGTTACCTTGCTAACCGGTTGTACCTGGACTTTTTTCTCTACTGTATCAACTGGTGTCTGCGTGTTTTCTTCTACCACCTCAATCACCTGTGTCTGAGTCTCTTGGTCTATTTTCTTCTGTTCTTGTCTAAGAGTCAAACTTCGCAACCAGCTTATTAGTTGAATTCTTACTTACGTTTTCTACTCTGTTCTTTGACCCTGACCTCAGATACTGTCTCCGTCTTTGTTCAAACCAGTCGTCACGTTTTTTCCTAGCAGTCTTGCTATGGGATGGCCATTTCCATAACTTATTGGAAAGGTCTCTCTCACGATATTTATACCAGTCCGACTTTCCACCATTACGTCTGTTCTCACCGTCTTTTACCCTATAAACATCAAGCCTTGGTTCGTCATAACCAAGCGCATAATCAAAACCGTATTGTCTTCTGTCTTTATTAAATAATGGCTGTCTCCTGTTATTCTTTCTTACTCTATTGCAGTCTTACCTTAAATCTATAAGGCTCTTGTCTAGTCGTTCTGTTCTGCAACGTTTCTACAAACTTTTCTACTTCATTAACTGCCACTTTTAACTCTCCTAACCATGTACTGATACGTTGTAATTCTACATGTAGGTAATTCATACTTATTTCTCTGTAGTTTATATCAAACTTAAAACAATATGCCTACTTCTTCCTCTGTATATTCCTTGGTACCTGGAAAAAAAACTCGTCCTGAGCTTAGCTGAAATAATTTTCAATTACGTTTCTCAACTGTGCTGTGATGGGTCTGCCTGTTGCCATATCCTGTTGTTTCTTTTGCTATGCTGAAATATTTTACTATATTCTTATACAATCAAATTCACATTTATAACTTATCTAAATGATCTTACTAAAAAAATGTTCTCTTAGCAATTATACTTTAATTAATTACCATCTTGATCCAAGAGAAGCGTGGATTTACGTATGTTCGTTGAAAGTTTTCCACGTCACGGTTCACGTATAACCAAACGTCTGGAGTTTAGTAGCCGTCCAAACGATAACGTGATGTCCTTCTTCTGACGTCTCAGGTTTCGTTATTTCCACTTCCACTTTCAGCTCCTGGTTGAGCCCCTACCAGCCTTCAGCTTTCTTTTCACCCGATAACATGGCACATCAAAGCGACGTCTTGAAAACTGGTCCAGCTCAATAAAGCGATAATTTGGGCCCCCTCTTCAGCAGGTCGGCACCCCAGTGTGCCCAACCACCTCTGAGGGTTCCCTAACGGTATCGCCTTTGTTGAAAAACATTCTGACTTGTTTGAGCAACCACGAGTAAAAATGTTCCTTACTTTCCAACCAAAGGAGCAATTGGCTTGATTCTTCAGGCATCCAAGGTCACGGTTCAGTGAAGATAACGGCTTTGAGTTCGTTTTAGGTAGTCTTGATACAAAGAAGGTGACAGCTCCCTCAAAACGAGATCTTCATTTAATTCAAGTTGTCTATAGCTGTTTTGAGATGATTCCTTTGCTCCTGGAGCTGGACAATTTTAGCATGGGTCTGACTGACCTTCAAACGTAAGGTTAACAAACGGCTGGAACAGATGACAATTCGAGCGTCCTGGCAAATTTTGATGAAAATTACTTCGACTCAGGTGGCAAAAATGTGGAACAGCTTCCCTCCCTGGTAACAATGTTATGTAGATGGTTCCATCTCAATATCTTGATTTTAATTTGGTTAGTCCGAAAATTGCTTCAAACTTTTGACTTCCAAAAAAATCGTCCGGTCTTAGACTTTCGTTTTGAAGGACTCAGAGAAAACCTGTTGGTTATTCATATTTTTCTTTTCTCAGTAGGGTGGTAGCAATCTCATAGAAGTCCGCCATGGCAGGTCGGTTTCCATACTTCGCATTGTGGCCGCGGCATTATCCAAAAATCGAGGTGCTGGTCTGCGGCACCATTTAATCCTCCTGTAACAGTACGTGCATACAGTGGATCAACAAGTTCAGTTAGATTATTGTAGAATAGGCTTTATTTGCGATGGTTGATACAAAATCTCTATACAAGCAAAATGCGATCCTGATGGCGACTTCTCTTCTCTAGTCCTCGGTGGTTTCTGACTAATCCAACAACAAGCCACGTCACGACTTGAGCATTTTCCTCCTCATTCCATTATGATGCTCTGCTGTTTTGTATAGGTCCAATCTAGGCTTTGAGACATGTAACAAATTTAGGCACTTGCTGTTCATTGCATTAGATTGAATCAGCGGCAAAAGATACTCTGGGGTATTTTGAGATATAATTTTGTTCACTAATTTGGCTTTGTTGAAAAGGAAGCGCTTTTGAAGTGGTAGAAGTCTTAGATGACTGTACAAATTATTACTTTCAACGTGCTTTATGTCAGAAACCAGACGAATAGCACGGTTTTGTAGAGAACATAGTCGTTTTAAATTAGAAATTAAATTTTATTTTAAATTTATTTATTTTAAATTTTTATTTTTAAAAATTAAATTTAAATTAGAAATTAAGAATTGTATAACAATATGGAGCTAGCATCATTGGCCCGTTTTACGTCTAAGTGTGTAAACAAGTGTCAGACAGAAGAAAGAAAATTCTTTATATATATATATATATATATATATATATATATATATATATATATATATATATATATATATATATATATATATATATATATATATATATATATAATACTTACGATTTAACATCTTGCTTTGTTTTATGTATTTACAGGTAGCAATCCAGAGAATCATGTTTGCTATTTTTAGCCTCCTCTCTACCGTCATGCTTCTCAACTTTGCCATCTGCACCTTAAATGTCACCATGGAGGCAGTCAAACGTGAGGAGTTGCGAGCTCTGCGCAAACTGAAGAAAGTCAGCTTCCAGTTAACTCAGAATGCCACATCTTCGGGAGAGCCTGGCCAGAGAGATGAAATTGACAGACAGGTTGGGTCTTTCGTGTTTGAGAAATTGAGCAGTCTCTTTTCAAATTGCTCCAGTAAGAGGTCATCATCCAGAGTGGAACCACAAAGTAAGCAAATGCAATGCAGTCAACATGTAACAACTCTTAAAAGGCATGTGGCCATCGTGTTTGTAAGGAAACTCTGTTAGAGTATTCTTCTTAACAAATATTATTTACATCCAATTTTATATATTACATTTTGGAGGTATGACTATGATGGTTAATCTTTAAAGGTCAGTATTGTGAGTGGATATGTCCAAGTAAGTCATGTCTGAAATGGTTTGAAATCAGCCGCGTACGATATGGAAGTAGATCACTTTGCACTAATTTCCATCGTACGAGACGTCGGTCGTTCCGACGGCAATGGCAAACTACTGAATTAGAATTGCCGTCAGAAAGGTTGTGTAATGTCTCCTGATTTGTCCTCATTGTACAGCAAACATATAATGAGATATACATCAAATATGTCAGGGTTCCTGGTTCTTGGCCATAATATACATAACTTACGTTATGCTTATGACGCTGTCTTGATAGCAACAAGTCTGAATATACTACAGGAAATGATAGATACAGTGGTTGTAGAATGTGGGAAAATGGGCCTTAGTTTGCATAATAGAAAGACAGAAGTCATGGTGATACCAAAGAAACAGACTGTGCTTAAATCTTCAATTACAGCAAATGACGTTATTTTGGGACAAGTGCAGAAATTCAGATATATAGACACATGGATACTATCA
>JACEFZ010024168.1:0-142500 GCA_014155875.1 Cepaea nemoralis | reverse complement strand
TGAGCTCCAACGCGAAGTCCTGTATGTCGGATGAAGACATCCTGTTGTCCAACATCTGTGTGATGTCATACAGGACCTAAGGTTTGCGTGAGTATCCGTTGTCCCATGTCTGGCTTATTGGTGTGCAGACTGGTGGTTCCTCGCCGTACAGGCAGACACTCTCCGACTTCGGAGGAATCGGCGATCCTACTGATTTTAGCCAGGACCCCGAAGGGACTTGTTGCCCAGGACGCTCGACGAGGACGCGTCAATAGGTCTTGGCCAGTGTATAACCCGGCCCTGGTGCCTTGGAAACACCTCTGCGTGTTTCCTCGCCGTACAGGCAGACACTCTCCGACTTCGGAGGAATCGGCGATCCTACTGATTTTAGCCAGGACCCCGAAGGGACTTGTTGCCCAGGACGCTCGACGAGGACGCGTCAATAGGTCTTGGCCAGTATATAACCCGGCCCTGGTGCCTTGGAAACACCTCTGCGTCCCATATCATTGATGGAGAACAAGAAGAAAATTTGACATTTAACGTGATATGAACAAGTAAGATAACTGGATTGCAAACATCATCCTGTAACAAGAAGGAAATTGGCATTTAAAAAGATTTGAACATATAAGATAACCGGATTGAAAACACCATCCTATCTCGGAAAATGAAATACTTTGGCTATTTTAAACTCACAGCGGTTTAGGGCGAACCATGAGAAAGGTGAACAAACTGGGCATGAAAATACATGAGGCAGGGGACTTGGCGGAAGATTGAGAAATTTGCGGCAAGCTGTGATGAGAGCTACGCGTAGCAAGGGACTTCTTGCATGCTGGCGGGAGTCTCCGTGGCGAAGATGTCAATCTGTTTGATTTGGGCTCGAAGGTTGTGGGTTCGATTCCGGGCCGTGTCCTTCGGTTCACGAATTAAATTTTTCGTAGACTCCTGTGGGTCGTCGCTAGTGCTACGGAGTCCGTGCTTTGTGCGACGCTTTCCGCTCTGCGGAAAGAGACCGAACCATATGGGATAAAACCGGTGCAATGAAGTTGACCCTGTAGACTCTTAAGCGACTTTTCTTTGTTGCATGCTGGTGCGCTCTGTGCTGGTGAGTTGTTATGCTGGCAGACTAACCATTGCGCTATCACAGCACCAGTTGTTTACTCTTCGTGCTGGAGTATACAACAGGATTCTTATAGCTCAAGCTAAGCATTAGAGACTATGGCCTCAACTTATGCCACTGCAGGTTATTCTGTCCTATCACCCGTATAAATCACGACAGCAGCTGTATGTAAAATGAAACAAATAGATATGTGTCTATCCTGCATAAAAACCACACGCACAGACAAATGTATATAGCTACGGCCTCTGTTCTTTAGGTTTGTATGTGTATATCTCTGGGCGTGTCTTTTTTCCACAGGATCGACACACGCCTTTGTGTTTTATTTTACACATTTATTTCTAAGACTGACATACATTTTCTGAATAGTTCGCTCTTCCATTGCTCAATTGTGACCTGCTTATTCTTTGGAAGATAATGTAATAGTTTTCGTGTTTCTTTCACATCCACATTTATGATTTGTGACCTCCGCCTTTGATAGAAATTTCCGGTTGTTAGGAACAATTGAGTGTCATTTCTGCTCATGTGCGCAGTTGTCTCAGTTATCGAACACTTGGATACCGTTCATCCTCTACCAGTGGCGTGCAGAGGTTCTTTGATAGCCGAGGCCAACCCCTTGATTGGATGCCCCTAAATTGTTCTTTACCTCATTCATTCCCCCTTCCCTCCGACTGCACTGTGCTCCCCCCTCTCCCTAACTGCATGCCCACCTACCGGCTGGATGCCCGGGGCCGTCGCAACCCCCGTACCCCCCTCTGCACACCACTGTCCTCTACCAATAGCAGACAAACCATGGTGGCATTGTTAACTCAACTATCAGTCCTCTAGACAGACTTAGCTACTACACGTTATTCGCTTATAGTTGTTTTACCATTGTGTCTGTTTTGCTTTATACTCCTTATTCATTCTTTGCAGTTTGAAGCAATACTTGAGAAACTGTCAACCTGGGATCATTATACTCCCAACCCTACTATGCCGCCCACGAAAGAATCAGCGTTCGCAGCCTACTTTCGTAACACAGGACACATTTCCAGTCGACATTGTGGACCAGAACAAGCACACTCTGGTGAAAGCAACTGGCACTGAAGATACTAATTCAACTCCGTGTACACTGTCCGTTACGTGATTTCTTCTAAAAGGAAGACATTTACTAGAAGACACGATATATCTAGCCATAGATAAGATGGCATTTCCAACATTTGAGTGGCATCAGTAGATGTAAACATGATGCTTCAGCTAAATATAAATAATATTCAGCAAGTAGGAAGCAACGGAAGGAAATATATTTCATATATTTAGAACACACTTGATTGGTCGACATCTACATAGCAGTTTAGTGTGTGTGTGTGTGTATATATATATGTGTGTGTGTGTGTGTGTGTGGAAAGAGAGCGTGTGTGGTGAGAGAGAGAGAAAGAGAGAGAGAGAGAGAGAGAGAGAGAGAGAGAGAGAGAGAGAGAGAGAGAGAGAGAGAGAGAGAGAGAGAGAGAGCTATAGCTATTCATCTTAACATCTTAATGACGTTGTTTGTGGCTTGTCTAGTATATCTTGAAATCGACAAGTAATATTCTTCTTCTTCGTTCACCTTTAGAAGAGATCATTATGAATACGTGCATAGAAAGCAGCAGCCAATTTAAGACTGTTGACATATTTATAGAGTTTATTCTCAAATGGAGCATGAGTGGGCCAAACATGTTTTCTCTGTTCTTCATATGTCGAACATTTCTGCAACAAATGTTTAGCTGGCATGTTACCAGGTCCATGGTTACATTCATCAGTATTTAGTGATCTACAAACAAGAAATTTGCATGCAGTGTTTAACTTTTCCAATATGATGTTGCTGTCTCCGATTATTCAAACTTCACGAAGCACATATGACGTATTCGCGGGTTTACATTGTTTAAATGCCTAAACTCAGCTGTCCGCGTTTGTGGCTTAGGGGAAGTGAAAGTAGTTTCACAACCCCGACAGACTGGGTTAGAACTCAGCCGGAGGCGATATTGGAACAAATCGCTATGTCTTCTTCTTCTTCTTCTTCTTCTTCTTCTTCTTCTTCTTCTTCTTCTTCTTCTTCTTCTTCTTCTTCTTCTTCTTCTTCTTCTTCTTCTTCTTCTTCTTCTTCTTCTTCTTCTTCTTCTTCCTCATTCCCTTCTCGTCATGATGATTTGTACGAGGATTATCTAGATAACTTATTAGTGCTATAGAAAGGCAATGATAGATGATCAATTTGTAACTGCATCGATTTTGAAAGCGATGTAGACTGCTTTCTTCTATGATTTGGGCCTTTCTTTGCCAGCTGCTTTGGTGAATGTTTTGGGATGTGTCTTTCCCTTGCTTTCCAATCATGTAGCTTTGAACCACGTCATCAGCCCTTAGCAGCCTTTTAATCTTCCAGGGTAAATGAGTATTCTTATCTTATAGTAACGAGAATGGACATTCCAAAGGTGTCCGATAATCTTTCTTAACTTACGAATATTTTCTTCAATAACTCCCTGACATTGGAGGTTGGAACAAACTGCTTGGATGTTACATAAAACAACTTTTAATATATGGCTGTTAGTTCTAGACAATTAGTAAACAAGGAAATAAAAACAAATTCCTTGCCATCTCAACGATATGGTTTTACACAAGCGTGCTAAACATTCCTTAGATATCAAAATAAGTAAACTAACTAATTTGAAAGAGACTAAAAGATATTGCCAACTTATCATAAACATCATAAAGAGACAGTCGACATTGTTAACTACATTCTGAGGATAGCAAATCTGGAACATGTGATAATAAATGGAAAGATTCATTGAACGAAAAATAAAGGAAGACAAGGAAAGAAAATCCTTGACAGAAAAGGTATCAGCACACTAGCTGTTGCGTACTTTTGGAGATCACTGTATTGGGTTCATAAAGCGATGGAAAGATAAAGAGCGTAATGAAGATATCATTGAAAGTGAACTCACGAAGAGAATTCATTGCTCATATTAGAAGATGGCGGGCTCCGTGTAGAAGCGGTTACGGACGCAGTTTGAAACACAGCTGTGGGCGAATTGGCAGCAGACCACCTTACGTTGATTTTTTTATGAAATTGTATGGGTGTCGGTCGTTCAGAAAATAAAATGGCAAACTACTGAATGCAAACATTCCCAGCAATCATGAATAGCTAAAACAAATGCTGGGGATGACTGCTACGTCATGTAAAGGTTATGCAACTAACCTTTATTAGAAGATGACAATTCACATCCTGTGGGGGTACCATTCATTACTTCGATAAATTAATGTGCATTATTTTGGTACATTAATGTTCATTATTTCAATAAATAATGTGTGTTATTTTGGTACATTCATGTTCAATATTTCGATGAATTCATGTGTATTATTTTGGTACATTCCTGTTTATTATTCCTATAACTGTGTATTATTTTGGTACACTCATGTTCATTATTTGGGTAAAGTCATGTGTATTGTTTTCAAAATTATTTCAATATATTCATGATGATTATATCGATCTGATGAACGCGATATTCACAATATAGATATAGTACACGCGATCAGAGGCGTGTAGAGGTTCTTTGATGCCCGGGGCCAACCCCTTGATTGGATGCCCCTAAATTGTTCTTTACCTCATTCATTTCTCCTCCCCTCCGACTGCACTGTTCTGCCCCCTCTCCCTAACTGGATGCCCCCGTCCCGGCTGGATGCCCGGGGCCGTCGCACCCCCGCTGAACAAGAATGGACCACCACAGTAGTATAGTATGGTTTCCAGACCCCACTTTCAGCCTAGCTGTTCAGGCTGAAAGGGTTTATGAAGGAAATATGGGTAAAATTTGTCGACTCGGCTCCAGAACCTGGAGGCATGATTTATGAAGGAAATATTTTGAGTTGGGCGGGTGAAATATTTGTTGGGAACGAAATTTTTGGCGCTGCCTGATGGGTGTAAAAGTAATTAAGGTAAATGTTTAGTTGGTTCTGGAAAGCGAAACGGAAAGTTATTTTGGTTACGTTTATTAGTATGGGTAGTGATAAACAAGGGTGTGATGGGTCGTTCTACTCATGGGTATATGGTGGTGGTGTAGACATAATGTGTATGCATGGTGATAAACAAGGGTGTGATGGGTCGTTCTACTCATGGGTATATGGTGGTGGTTACGTCTATTAGTATGGGTAGTGATAAATAAGGGTGTGATGGGTCGTTCTACTCATGGGTATATGGTGGTGGCGTATATGAATGTGTATGCATGGTGATGTATACACAAGGGTGTGATGGGTATATGGTGGTTACGTATATGAATGTGTCTGTGTAGTGATAAACAAGGGTGTGATGGGTATATGGTGGTTACGTATATGAATGTGTCTGTGTAGTGATGTATACACAAGGGTGTGATGGGTATATGGTGGTTACGTATATGAATGTGTATGTGTAGTGATGTATAAACAAGGGTGTGATGGGTCGTTCTACTCATGGGTATATGGTGGTGGCGTAGACATAATGTGTATGTGTAGTGATAAACAAGGGTGTGATGGGTCGTTCTACTCATGGGTATATGGTGGTGGCGTAGACATAATGTGTATGTGTAGTGATGTATACACAAGGGTGTGATGGGTATATGGTGGTTACGTATATGAATGTGTCTGTGTAGTGATGTATAAACAAGGGTGTGATGGGTCGTTCTACTCATGGGTATATGGTGGTGGCGTAGACATAATGTGTATGCGTGGTGATAAACAAGGGTGTGATGGGTCGTGGTTATACTCGAAGTAAGAGGTAGGTTACTATCATCTGAACAGTGTGATAGTAGTGAAGGTAAAGGGTGGTATATTCACCGATTACAAAGGAAAGCGTATAAAGTTATAATGGGTATGGTGGTAAGGGGTATTAGTGATCAAGTAGGAATGATACAGTGGGTTCAATAATGAAACAATCAGGGTCGTGTTGTAATACGAAGGCATTCTCCCGTCTTAGGGATAAAAGAGGCCGCCGGGGTGGTGTTATAGGTGGTAGTAACTGCAAGGGTGGGTTCTTCACCGAAAAGCTTATAAAGAAGAATATGGTGGTAAGGGGTGTAAATGGTGATGTCGATCGGGGCCCGCAGATCACCCGGTGTCAATACGGTTCCAGGTGCTTGAACTGTTCCTCTAGGCAATATATCAGCGTCTACACGAGTCTCCTTGTCTATAACAAATACATAAACACAAACACAACGACAACCATACAAGTACACATAAAGACACCAATCATACAATCAGGGCCATTTTAGAGTCAGACACACAAGTATAACGAATCTAAAATACAACCGAGCACACAACGAAACACACACACACGTACACACATACAGATACAGAAGTACAGACAAACCATACCATTACTACTGTCACAACAACAGCTATACACAAATACACACCCATAATCAAAGACACAAAGAGGGTCACACACACACACATACAAACACAAAGGCAATCATACACAGACAACCCATACCATTACTACTGTCATCACAACTATACACACACGTGTACACACATACAAGCACAAAGTCAACCACACACACCCATAAACATCCACTCAAGTACAGACACAAAGACAACCATACACAGGCACACCCATCGCCTAGGATTACTACTGTCATCACAACTACACACCCAATAGCAATTACACAAATACACACCTACAAACAAAAACACACAAAGACAACACATCGCGTAGGATTACTACTGTCATCACAACTATACACAAGTGCACACCCATAATCAATTACACAAATACACACCTACTACAAACTCAAAGACACATACCCATACCATTACTACTGGTACCACAACTATACACACATACAGACACCTATAAACAAATACATAAACAAAACGTGTCCCTACAAGAATATCACATACCCCTTTTGGTAAAGAACGCGGATGTCCGAGACAGCCCCTACGTCATCAACGCCATATGCAAAAGTCATTAAGTATGAGTCATCGGTGTGTAGGGAAGCAGGCGTGAGAATAGCTTGTCTAACTGCCACGTCAGCTATGTAGGGTGCAGACCCAGTGTATAAAATAGAAGGCGTCTCTTGTGAGCACAGTACCAGTTCACGGGCTGACTTGGGTATCTACAGAGGTGCTTCAGGCTGGTGTGAGCAGTGTTTGTGTCGTCGGCAGATATTGTTCACGTACTGACTTGGCTACATCGGTGAAACAGGTTGGTGTGAGCATTGTTCGTGTAGTAACCAGCTATTTTTCACGTAGTGACTTGGCTAGTTACAGCAGTGAAACTTGGTGTGAGCCTTATTCGTTTCGTCGGCGTCTGATAAAACATTGAAACATTGTATACATCAGAACATTTTTTCGGATTGTAAGAAAGCGAAAAAAAAAAAACAGTTTATCAATATGACCACCAGATCTACTTTCACGTGTTCAGTGTGCGACAAAGCCTTCCGTGATGGGAATAATCTTAATCGTCACATTCGGACCATTCACGGTACGAAATCATACTTATGTCATATCTGTGGACAACGTTTCAACAGAAAAGACAATCTACAACAACACATACGAATACCTCATCACCGGCCTATGGATACATCAGAAACAGAGACAACTACCTCTTCACCATCAGAGACAACACCACCAACAACCTCGACGACACCACCAACTGAAACCATTATAACTAACAGTCAGATACAACCAGATGAGAATATTCTTGAACAACTGGTAGAAGACGAAGTGAGCATCTTACCAGCCGGAGAACCAGAGACACTACACATCCTTCCATCGGATATTCAACAGATATATAGAGAAAATTGGGAAGCTATCAGGACACATCACAAGATTAACAAGTATTTATCGACATACACCTTCTTTATTAGCCCGGAGATACAATACCCTATCAAATGGACAGATACGTTGTATAAGATATTCAATGCTCAAATTAGTCGCTTTAAGATCAACTTTAGCTTTCATCTAGTGTTACGACATAGAGGAACACAAGATCTTAGATTCTATCATGCATCATTTAACAATTCTTCTGTTTTAGAATTTCCAGCGCTAATACATAACAGACACGACTTTGACGCCTTCCTTACATCAGTACACGAACATGACATTCATTCCTATGCCATCCAACAACGTGCAGACACCAAATATACACTAGAGACAGTAGCTGGCATATGTTTTTACCTCTTTCATATGCCCGAGTTCCCGATAGTTTGATGTCTAGGTCATCCCCCAACTACATTGTTTT
The DNA here is from genome assembly GCA_014155875.1 of Cepaea nemoralis. NCBI lineage: Eukaryota > Metazoa > Mollusca > Gastropoda > Stylommatophora > Helicidae > Cepaea > Cepaea nemoralis. Next base: position 134,185 of record JACEFZ010024168.1, on the reverse strand, counting down.
ATATTTTTGTCACTAAGCATGTATGTCATTGATGTTTTCTTATAGCACTAAAGTGTTTTGATGAATAATACATTCTTTAATATATTGAAACCAAGATTTTTGTTGCTTTTCTTTAGTGGTTTTGTTTTTACTTCTTGTTCCGAGAGACATCAACACTGACAGACAATGAAACAAAGACACATACTGAAATGTATTATGTATTTATTCAACTGATGCTTGCAACCAAGTATAGAAATTACACCATCCACCTTGCAGTATCCAATGATGTAGTTTATCAGTCATATACGTGCCTACAGATGTAGCGAAGCTTTCCTCCAGGTCCTGGACATTCACGTCTGTGTTATAAGAATTATTAACCAGATGCTTACCCAGACGCATACCAAGTGTAAAAACCATCATTATTCTCCCGTAGTTGATGACGTTATCGGCAAAGACTTCGTCAGCAATTGAAACAAAGACCGGGAAAACCTGTTCGGGTTTGATACAGACTTCTAGTCTCGTGAATAACACATCATGTTGGTTGGCTATCTGACGTACTAAGCGACACAATCTCGAGTTATTGGTCTTTGTGGGCATGTATGAACTAATAATAGTCAACGCCATACTCACCAACTCGGTGTGAACTTGTGTCAAGTCGACCATTGGTTCCATCATTATTATACCAATAGCTACCAGAGACCCACTGGCGTGCAGTTGGTGGTCAAATGGTCTAATATTATCACCCCGATACGTTTATAAACACCAAGGCGAGTAGATAGCTGTTTATTAATACTCATGGATCCTAGGTGGAAACATCCTTTTACGGCTTTGATTGCGGGCCCAACGGGGAGTGGTAATACCGTCTTTGTCCAACAGTTCTTGGCCCATCTACCAGCCATGGTAGACCCCCTTCCAGAGGAAATTATATGGTGCTATGGGGAATGGCAACCCATCTACGAAACTATGAAGGGTGTTCAATTTAATGAAGGTCTGCCAGATGTGGAAAAATGGACAGGTGATAGACGTCGGTTAGTAGTCATAGATGATCTAATGTCTGAGACAGATGACAGAGTGACTAAATTATTTACTAAAGGCAGTCATCATCGCAACCTCAGTGTTATGTATATAGTACAGAACCTATTTGGTAAGAATAAAGAACAAAGAACTATCAGTCTGAATTCGCACTACCTAGTGGTGTTTAAGAATCCTCGAGACGGGTCTCAGATTACCAATCTCGCCAAACAGATGTATCCAGGTCGTGTGTCATATGTCCAAGAGAGTTTTAAAGACGCGACATCGGCTCCACACGGGTATTTGTTATTTGACCTGCGACAGGAAACACCGGATCAGCTCCGCTTACGAAGTCATATATTTCCCGACCAGCAGCAAGTCGTCTACGTCCCCAAATAACATGTCTAACCGACTTAAACGTAACGAGGGTATGTTACGTTTCTTGGGTCAGACCAACCCAGCCACTGTGAAGGCAGTAATGAAATCAGCTTCCCCGGATCTCGTCCAATCAATTTGCGAGTGCTGTCACAACGTTTTAAAAGGTAATGTTCCCCTGACACCAGCTCAGAAGAAGCGTCTGCAACGACACAAAGACAGTCTGAGAGCACTCACTCATAAGAAATTATCGCTCAAGAAAAGGAAAGAGATTCTACAACAAGGTGGTTTCATAGGCGCCTTACTAGGCCCCATACTAAATGTGTTGAAAAGCGTGGTGGGATTGTAATGGCCAAGAAGATGATCTTGATCGATCCCCGATTGCTAGAAAAACCCTATGTACCACCCGACACACTAAATGATAGTCTACAGGATTTGGATCGTCAGATGCAACAAGTCCTGGAAACAGAAGATCTACCACCCCGTGACAAGGCCAGAGCGTATCAGCAAACACTACAGAGGTATCTGAATCGACTCGAACAGTACAGACACAAGCCTCTGGGACTAGTAGATATCAAGGAACAAAAACCTGAAGTCACCAGTGTACCGACACCAGTAGCCGAGACACCTCTTCAACCAGCATCTCTTCAACCTATTCAACCGGCTCAAGTAGTCGAACCCAAAACAGTCGAGACCACACCACATTACAAACTCAGGCGAAGCAAGAAGAAGACTAGGATACCTACCCCCAAGTGGCAAAAATGGCCGCCCAATTAAAAAAATATTACTATGACCCTAAGAAACCCGGAGCCTATGGTGGAGCAGCCGCCTTAAAAAGAAATACTAACCTGAAGAAAATAGATAAATGGTTACGTCATCAGGATACCTACACGTTACATAAACCGATCCGTCGTCGATTTCAGAGACGCCAGACCATAACCGGTGGTATAAATCAACAATTTCAAGCCGACTTGATAGATATGAGACTATTACAAAGATACAACGATGGGATGTCGTACCTAGTGACTTGTATTGATGTGTTTAGTAAATATGCTTGGGCTATCCCGATCCAGAAGAAAACGGGGAAAGCAGCTGGTGGTGGCTATGAGTAAAATCTTTGGTGATAGCCAACCGATAAATTTTCAGAGCGATAAAGGTTCGGAATTCGTTAATCGGACCTTCTTAAAATTTCTGAAAGATCGAGGTGTGCACTTCTTTACCACCGAGAATGAAGATGTGAAGGCAGCGATAGTGGAAAGATTCAATCGAACCCTGAAAGAAAAAATGTGGCGTTATTTCACCAAGACCAATACACTCCGCTACGTCGACGTGATAGATAAATTGATCCAGAACTACAATGGTTCGTATCACAGAAGTATTCGCATGGCCCCTGTACAAGTCAACTATAGTAATCAAGAAGAGGTGTGGGATAACTTGTATAAGCCGACATACGTATCGAAAAAAGTGTATTTTACACCTGGGGATCGAGTCAGACTGGCTGAACCCAAACAACCTTTTAAAAAAGGGTATATGCCCTCGTGGACAGAAGAATTGTTTACCGTCAGTCGCATAAACCAGACCAGTCCAGTGACCTATGTGGTAAAAGACGATTCGGGAGAGGAACTACAGGGCTCGTTCTACAGAGAAGAAATACAACTAGTTGGAGACAAGCAAGTGTATCGTATCGAAACAATCTTACAAGAAAGACCCAGGCGAGGTGGTGGGAAAGAGTATTTAGTGAAGTGGTTTGGTTATCCCCATTCATTCAATAGTTGGATAGCTGACACGCAACTAGCTAGTTATGGAGACTAGTGGTGTGAGTGAAGACAGGGTGGAAACTATAGGGGTGCGCCCACAACTGACAGAGGGGGAAAGAACATCGATCTGGTCATTCTTTGGACAACGTGTACCGAGGCCAGAGATTGTATTTCTGTGTCAAATGGTGGTTATATATGCCGTAATTGCCGTGTCTTTGTTCAATCTGACTCAAGGCAGCGCAGACGCACCAGACGGCAAGTTGTGGGTAGCTCTAATGAGTAGTTGTTTGGGCTATATGCTACCTAATCCTAAATTAGAAAAACGATGAGTTTCTATATAACTTTACCGAGTAATTCTGGACCAAAGGTATTTCCCAACAACCAACCCGGTCACTTTTTTGTCAAGTTGCCGCAGACCATTGATGTAACGACCCAATACGAAGTGGCCCTGGTCGAGATTCAGTTCCCCAATTCGTATTTTAATGGTTTGCCTGGGGAAATTTGGTTCCAATACTTTCCACCTAAAGGTAGTGGTATGGAACCTATAACCCTTGTATGTCCACCGGGTCCGTTCAGCAGCCCTGAAACTTTCATCGAGGAATTGAATAAGTTGTGTGTAGAAACCCAACTAGACGAGAAAGTAAACATCAAATTCTTTCTAGGTGCACCTTGGAAAAAGGTCGGGATGAAAATATTTGAAAAAGGCGCCCAGGCAAAAGTTAGTGACAGATTGAAGAATATGTTGGGTTTTCCCAGCTCGACTCTATCAGACGATAATGTCTTATTATACGGTAATATAGAATTAGAGATGGATAACGAAGTTAAAAATATCTACGTCTATTCAGATCTCGTAGCCGCGAGACCAGTTGGAGACGTCATGGTTCCTTTACTAAGGACTGTTCCTATATTGGACCGACTGTCACCTTCAGTGTTTCGTCTTTATGATAAGCCACATTATGTACCATTAAGTCGATTCTCCTTCGACACGGTGGAAATACTTTTAACTGACGATACGGGTAAAACACTCTCATTCAACGATGGGACTTCAGTACTAACTTTACATTTTCGAATCAGGAAGCACTCAGACCTCGAATAGACTAATATGAGTTTCTACGTGACACTGACGAGTAACGCGTCATTACAAATATACCCCCAAAATAACGCCGGACATTTCTTTGTCAAACTACCACAAACTATTGAGCTCACCTCCCAGTACGAAGTTGGTTTGGTTGATATTCAGTTTCCCAACACCTATTTTAATATTTTGAAAGATGAGGTGTGGATAAAGTACTTTCCACCTCCAGACCTAGACGAACCACCGATGACGATTACGCTGACGCCTGGTCTGTACAAATCAACAGAAAAATTCATTGGAGAATTGAATAGATTGCTTTTCGAAGCTGAGAGATTTATCAATGAACTGCAATGGCTGCGTCTCGATGATGCCTTACAAGAACATAACCGAATGATGTTCTCTTATAACGATATTTCGAATAAGGCTCGTTTCCAGTTATATGAACAGGGGGCTGAAAGTTAGACTTAGTGACAAGTTGGCAGAAATATTACAGTTTCCCTCGACACATGTCACCGAGACTGAACCCAGTCTGTCTGGTGTGGGTGAAGTGGATTTAGACCAGGGCACAAAAAATGTCTTCGTCTATTCCGATATTGTCACCTCGCGGGTGGTTGGTGATGTGATGGTACCATTACTGAGGACACTACCTGTTCTAGACAGATCTACCACCTCGGTATTTAGGATGTATGACAAGCCACATTACGTACCCCTCAGTCGATTTTCATTTGACACGATTGAACTTCTTATAACCGACGAGCAGGGGAAACCTATCCCATTTACAGGTGGAACTTCAGTAGTGACGTTACATTTTCGAACAACCAAACGGTTTGATCTGGGCTAACCATGGTTAGGCACGTGCCAATCCAACGCAACCCCAAACTATACGAGGAGTATTTCTGCAATCAAGCTGGAAGTGGTCTCCCTGTTTTTGTAGGTGGTCGAAGTCAGCGAGGTCATGGAATTGGTAGTTTCTTTAGTGGTCTTGGTCGCACAATTCTTCCTTGGTTGAAGACTGGTGGCAAAGCCCTATTGAGAGAAGGACTGGGGACGGGTTTGCAAGTGGCTCAAGATGCCTTAGCTGGTAGAAATGTTGGTGAGTCCTTCAAAGAACACGCCAGAGATGCTGGTCAACGACTACTCCAAGGCGCAGCTCAACACATCAGCCAATCAGGTAGTGGTGTTAGGAAACGAAAACGAGCCGCCCCGCCAGGTCAGCCCAGTAAAAGAATAAAACCAACAGTCAGAAAGCCATCGAGTCATAAGACACATCACCACCAAGCGGGACATTCGGATATTTTCTCATAATGGCGTTAATTCATCCCAAGTCATGTGAGTGTCTGCATTCTGGTCTGGATCTGTTTAGTGTACCTCCCACCCAGACAGCCGTAGAAGAGGGACAGTTTGTGGAGATTCATCCATTGGCCACTTTAGCTTATGGGGCACCCATCGAATTCACCATTTCTGGTGTCGGTGAAGATTACATTGATTTGTTTAATACTTTTCTGCACGTGAGAGCCAAAGTTACACTGCCCAATGGCGACGACCTACCAAACACAGCCGAAGTTGGTCCGATAAATTATTATTTGCATAGTTTGTTTTCTCAAGTAGACGTGTCCCTGAACGACACTCTTATTTCACCGAGTGAAAATTCGTATCCGTACCGGGCCTACTTGGAAGCTCTTCTGAATTACGGTGAAGAGGCCAAAAAGAGTCACCTGACGTCAGCTCTATACTATCAAGATACTCCTTTGTACATGGCAGACACAAAGGGTGATACCAATACAGGTCTAGCCAAAAGAAGATCTTTAGCCAGCTATAGTGTGCCTCTGGATATGATGGGGCGCCTACATTCCGACATTTTCAATCAGGACCGGTACATGTTGAATGGTGTCGATATTAAAATCAAACTAACCCCATCAAAATCCGTCTTTAATTTGATTGCCACGGATGTAAGTGGTGGGTACAAAAGTGTCATTACTTACGCCGCCCTCTTGGTGAGGAAAGCTAAGTTAAATCCAGCTATCTCTCTGGCCCATGAAAAAGCCTTATTGAGATCCAATGCCAAGTATCCTTTTAAAAGGGTCGTGGTAAAGACCTTTTCTATCCCTAAAGGTATGTTTTCCCACACACAAGATAACCTTTTCCTCAGTCAGACACCGACCCGGGTGGTGATCGGATTAGTGAATGCTTCCTGCTTCAATGGCGAGCTGAATACGAACCCCTTCATATTCAATCATTATCAGTTAAACTATTTGAGTCTGATGGTAGATGGGCGTAGTGTTACAGGCAAACCCTTAACCATGAATTATACCACAGGTCAGTACATGCGAGCTTTCCATAGTACCAACTTGGCCCTTGGTCTGACCGGTAAGGATGTCGGGAATGGTATAAATTATGAAAGTTATAGTCAAGGGAATTGTCTGTATAGTTTTGATCTGACTCCCAGTATATTAGACGGAGAACAATTTGAAATGGCGAAATCTGGCCCATTGTCAGTAGAACTAAAGTTTGATGTTATAACGACTGTACCTCTACAAGTCATCGTATACGCCGAACTCGATTCGGTCCTAGAAGTTTCCAAGACGAGACAAGTGCTAACAGATTACATAGCATAATGGATACCCAACAACTAAGACAATTACTCATGTCTGATCTGTTTGTTCGTCGCCTTCCACTAGTCAACGTATGCGCTAGAGATCATTTGCCTAGACACATTGATAGAACACAGCCAGCTGCTTTGATCGTCAATACTGACACCAGTGCTTACTCTGGTTCACATTGGATCGCCCTATATTTTAATGGTCTAGGTCAGTTTGAATATTTCGATTCGTTTGGTTTGCCACCATTACACGCCGACATTATCCATTTTATACAACGAAACTCGGACAGAGCACCCGTATACAATACCCGTATGCTACAAGACATTAATAACAGTACTTGTGGTCTGTATGCGTTGTATTTCTTATTAATGAAATGTCGTGGTTCGAGCATGTCACGTATCCTGCAACGTTTTGGACACAGACAACACGTGAACGATCGTCTCGTGTTTCGATTGGTTACTCCGTGGTTAAAAAAGACAAGTCCAGAACTGTTTAAAACTAGATAAATTCATCGTTATAAAATGAGACGACCACTCGTCTTTTTGTTTCTACAACGATCAAGATGTCTACACCCAAGTGGTTATTCATGTCAAGACCTGATGATATGCCCAGACAACTAGACAACAGTTTCTCAAGACACAGGAACAATGACACTCTATATCAATCTACCGACAGTCAAGACAAGCCTCTGAAAGACCAGACATCTTTCTACAATAATCAAGTCCCTCTGCTCCCTTTGGATCGTAAACGAAGCCATTTTTAAATGTTGTATACCAATAAAAGCCATTTGAAAATGTTATTATTTGTTTCTCTATTTTATTATGTTTTTTGTTCAATTGTATAGTTTTTTCTTCTCTCTCTCTCTCTCTCTCTCTCTCTCTCTCTCTCTCTCTCTCTCTCTCTCTCTCTCTCTCTCTCTCTCTCTCTCTCTCTCTCTCTCTCTCTCTCTCTCTCGAAAAAGAAGGGGGAAACAAAAGTCACTTGAAACAAACTTGTATGGTTGTTGTTTTTTTATTGTTTTTGTTCGATTGTATAGTTTTTTCTTCTCTCTCTCTCTCTCTCTCTCTCTCTCTCTCTCTCTCTCTCTCTCTCTCTCTCTCTCTCTCTCTCTCTCTCTCTCTCTCTCTCTCTCTCTCTCTCGAAAAAGAAGGGGGAAACAAAAGTCACTTGAAACAAACTTGTATGGTTGTTGTTTTTTATTGTTTTTGTTCGATTGTATAGTTTTTTCTTCTCTCTCTCTCTCTCTCTCTCTCTCTCTCTCTCTCTCTCTCTCTCTCTCTCTCTCTCTCTCTCTCTCTCTCTCTCTCTCTCTCCAAAAGTCACTTGAAACAACCTACAAAACCACGCTGTAAACATTGATAGCAGGGGTTATTAGTACCATCGCGTGTTTTTACCGCAGACGCCTCGCATTCATATCACGGTTGTACTGCTACCACCGCGTGTTTTTTTCTCGTTAAGAAATTCCTGACCGTAGCCATACAACCTGCGTGTTGCTGGTCCTCTGTCTGTTATTCGCATTAAAAGTTGGTATGTTTAGTGACTCGTTGGTTTGTGTGAGTTGTGTGTGCGAGGTTGTGTGTCTGTAGTCTGTCAGTCTGTATGATTCTGTTTATGGCTGCACTCGTGTCTGTTTCATTGTGTGCTCGGTTGTATTTTAGATTCGTTATACTTGTGTGTCTGACTCTAAAATGGCCCTGATTGTATGATTGGTGTCTTTATGTGTACTTGTATGGTTGTCGTTGTGTTTGTGTTTATGTATTTGTTATAGACAAGGAGACTCGTGTAGACGCTGATATATTGCCTAGAGGAACAGTTCAAGCACCTGGAACCGTATTGACACCGGGTGATCTGCGGGCCCCGATCGACATCACCATTTACACCCCTTACCACCATATTCTTCTTTATAAGCTTTTCGGTGAAGAACCCACCCTTGCAGTTACTACCACCTATAACACCACCCCGGCGGCCTCTTTTATCCCTAAGACGGGAGAATGCCTTCGTATTACAACACGACCCTGATTGTTTCATTATTGAACCCACTGTATCATTCCTACTTGATCACTAATACCCCTTACCACCATACCCATTATAACTTTATACGCTTTCCTTTGTAATCGGTGAATATACCACCCTTTACCTTCACTACTATCACACTGTTCAGATGATAGTAACCACCTCTTACTTCGAGTATAACCACGACCCATCACACCCTTGTTTATCACCACGCATACACATTATGTCTACGCCACCACCATATACCCATGAGTAGAATGACCCATCACACCCTTGTTTATCACCACGCATACACATTATGTCTACGACACCACCATATACCCATGAGTAGAACGACCCATCACACCCTTGTTCATCACTACCCATACTAATATACGTAACCACCATATACCCATGAGTAGAACGACCCATCACACCCTTGTTTATCACCATGCATACACATTATGTCTACACCACCACCATATACCCATGAGTAGAACGACCCATCACACCCTTGTTTATCACTACCCATACTAATAAACGTAACCAAAATAACTTTCCCCCTTCGCTTTCCAGAACCAACTAAACATTTACCTTAATTACTTTTACACCCATCAGGCAGCGCCAAAAAACCCGTTCCCACGAGGGAAAAAATAATCCGTTCCCAACAAATATTTCACCCGCCCAACTCAAAATATTTCCTTCATAAATCATGCCTCCAGATTCTGGAGCCGAGTCGACAATTTTACCCATATTTCCTTCATAAACCCTTTCAGCCTGAACAGCTAGGCTGAAAGTGGGGTCTGGAAACCATACTATACTACTCACCACTGCACGCGATAGACGTGAAGACATGAGCCGTTATTATGTCTGACACAATAAGTTGGGCAAGGATACCCAGGAGTTCAACATTGCAGGTTGTAAGAATATACCCAAATATTAAAATTATTAATGGAATACGTAGTTTGTCTAATGTTATTCTTGTTAACGCTCAAAATAAAGTCATGTGTATTCACGTATATGCGAATGCTAGGCAATAAGTAATGCAATGGTGAAGAAATGTAGGAGACAATGAAGATGTGCATTTTTAGAATATCGTGGATAGAGAAGAAAACAAGCGTTATTTATTTAGAGCTGCAGGCGTGGTATTTTAAGATCACACGCTAAAACCATCAGGAAAATGCACATTAACTTTATGCGGTGTATCAGTAGAAGTGGTGGATTATCAAAATTTGCCCTATGTGGAGAACAATACTAAGTAAGAGGAAAACATAGACAGATGTCTGTGGATGCTTAAGAATCTTGACAATATAAACTAATATGATCAACACCTCATAATCATAATTAGCAAAAAACAGGAATCATCGAAGTGTCATGATCGCCGATGTCTGCTATAGACCAGACACTTTGAAAAGAAGAGACATTGACTTTACACGTTTCACCTTATGAGCGGACAGAACGTCTGGATGAGAATTAAAGGAGATAATGTCATAGACACAGAGGTTTTAGTATCACAATATATATATATATATATATATATATATATATATATATATATATATATATATATATATATATATATATATATATATAATATATATATATATATATATATATGCCCATTTCATAGCTTGCGAACCCGCCCCCGTGCACGCTCCCAGCAAAAGCCAGCTGTTCCACTGGGCAACTTCTATTAAAGCGTCAACCTTCCATGGCCCGCCATCAAAGGATGTGTTGGAGTGGCAACTGGACTGGTAGGTAGCATCAGAAAGACAACTTTACAGACGGGTGGACACTGTTCAGACATGGAGTTGAAGGGTGAATCGCGAAAGTGCAGAATAAATACTGTTGGATAATTATTACAACCGACCTGCGATGAAGAGATGACACTTAACTGATATCATTTTTTTACTCTGTGATATTAGTTTTAGCAATGCTATGATGTTCCAATGTAGTGATAATACTAAGACAATCTTTACGATGTTGGAATGTTATGGTTTGCTATTTTTCTTCTGATTAAATAAAACGGTATAACACAGTAAGTCAATATTGGTGATTGCCTTAATTTGTTTTTCACAACTACGTCTTTCTATTATTTGTGTTATTTGTTGTATGTGGGTCCAGAAAAACCAACGACCAGGTCCTACAAGAAACAAATGAAAATAGTAAACTGGTTGATTAGAGAAATTAGACGTAGACAGTCAAATTATGTTGGCTATGTTATGAGAAGAAATAAATTAGAGAACTTGGTGATAACTGGCAAGATTGAGGGGAAGAGAAAAAGCGGAAGACAGAAGTAAATACCTGGATAGTTTTGCCACGTGGCATGTTCGAGACAAGATACTGAGCTGATCCACGACTCTGGTGATCGAGTGAAATGGCGAATCATGACCACCCACGCTTACCGGCATGGCACATGATGGATGGTGTCAAGATTAGCCTTCATGTTTTTTCATAGCTTGCAATGTGGCGAAACTGTTAGTTTGTCTACAGTCTCCATCTGTATTTACCCCTAATCAACACCGACAGTTTTCCTATGACAGGATATGACTATAACATATGTTCTCTAGAAAGTTACACCTCTCTCTCTCTCTCTCTCTCTCTCTCTCTCTCTCTCTCTCTCTCTCTCTCTCTCTCTCTCTCTCTCTCTCTCGCTCTCTACCTCTCTCTCTTTCACGCACTCACAAATCTAGGGACATTTATAACATCGGATCGAAGATGCAAAACAGAGATTAAGAGCAGAATAGGGCAAGTAAAGGCTGCATTTCAGAAAATAGAAAATAAAGAATATCTTATGCAATAAGTCACTATCATTGAAGGTAAGAAAGACAGTGCTGACGTGCTATATAGAACCTGTTTTGCTGTATGACTGTGAATCATGGAATATAAATAAACAAATTAGGAAGAGATTGGAAGCAACAGAGATGTGGTTCCTTAGACGAATGCTGCGAAATCCTTGGACTGCCAAAATAACTATCAACGAATGCCTTAAAGCGGCAAACGAAACTAGAACATTATATACGAAAATAAGAAAGAGACAAACAGCTTTTTTTTTGGTCATGTGATGAGAAGAGAGGCGCTGGAGAACATCGTGACAACTAGAAGGATCGAGGGGAAGAGAGGAGGAGGCAGACCACGAGAAATGATGCTGGATGGATTGCGACGGTGACATGAAGGAATATCAACGGCGAATATATATCATTAACTCACCCACTCTCTCAATCTACACTCTCTCACCCACTCACTTACTCTCTCTCTCCCTCTCTCTCTCTCTCTTCCTCTCTCTCTCTCTCTCTCTCTCTCTCTCTCTCTCTCTCTCTCTCTCTCATATTTAGTAACAAACTCACTCACTCTGTCTATATAGAGTGTACTCTCTTTCTCTCACTCACACTCTTTCACACTTTCTCTCTCTCTCTCTCTCTCTCTCTCTCTCTCTCTCTCTCTCTCTCTCTCTCTCTCTCTCTCTCTGTCTCACTCCAACATTTCTATTGTCACATCGTCTGCCTACGTGTCCAAAAGAATGTTAATTGTCCCTTCCGTGTGGTTTTCTTCTAAAACTTCTTAATTAATCTCTTCATCTGGAACACACTGCTCACATTATTATTCTGTGGAAGAACATATCTGCAGCAGTCATGCTATCTTCACTTATCCGCTGATTTTTTGCATAATGTCTTCTATGTTTCCATTCATTCATTCATTGTGTTTGTCAGTGCCAAAAGTGGTGTAGAAATCATCCGGATCGTCCCCTCTCCTTCTTTACCACCCCACTGTGTCTTAGTTCTGTATCTCTCTTCAGCTCAGCAAGAGCCTTTGCCCAATGCCCTATACCTGGGCTCCTATCTTCATCCAGCTTAAAATGGGTATCAAATAATGTTTTGGGAAATAAAGGTTGCTGGTGTGTTACCGACCACATCACCCACCGAGTGTGGAGTGCTCTAGCACCATATACTCAATGCTCCTTAAGGTGTGCAAAAAGGTTGTTTACTATTTTCATATCATATGCCCAGTGCCCGATAAGCCGCGCAAAAGGACCATAACTTACTACTTACATACCCGTTGTCTTTGCGTGTTTCTATGATATAGTTATTTTAGTATAGTTTTCTCTATCCCCGGTTCTTGCCTTCCGGTGTTTTTAGTAACACACCTGTCTACGCCTGTTGGCCCAATATCTGCTATTGAAATCCTGTATTTGTCGGTTCTTCACATACTGTAAAACAATGATAAACTTAATTTCGGAACAATACGGTCTTTTCTATTAGCCTTCCACATCCATACGGATTGTTTGCGACCTGCGCCCTGAAAGCAGCTCCCGGCTGTCAGACATACTGTTGATACTTTTGGAAGCCCTGAATTAAGAGTGACGTTCTGCAAATGAACCGCTACATGACGATGGGCTGCCCATGCGATTCCTAGCACTCTACGAAGAAACTACGTCACTGTGCTCTCAAGTTTCATTCTACCCTAGCATTCTACAAGAAGACCACTCACTGTGCTCTCAAGTTTCTTTCTAACCTAGCATTCTAAGAGGAGACTACGCCACTTTGCTCTCAAGTTTCTTTCTACCGTAGAATTCTACGAGAGACTAAGTCACTGTGCTCTCAAGTTTCTTTCTGTCCTAGCATTCTACGAGAGACTATGTCACTGTGCTCTCATGTTTCTATCTACCCTAGCATTCAACATCGAGACCACGTCACTGAGCTCTCAAGTTTATTTCTATTCTAGCATTCTTCAAAGAGACCACGTCACCGCACTCTCAAGTTTATTTCTAATCTTGGTATGCTGTGTTAATGATCACACGCACAGAGTTAAAAAGTTAGTTGCATATCCTTTACAGGATGCCGCAGTCAACACCAGCATTTTTTTTTTTTTTTTTTTTGCTGCTGTGATCTTTTGGCAAGTTTACTTTCAGTAGTTTGCCATTGTTTTCTGAACGACCGGCACCCATACCATTTCATAAAAAGCCAACGCGAGGCGATCTGCTGCCAAATCGCCTGCAAATGTGTTTCGAACGCGGGTGTGTGAGATTACGAACTGCGTCCGTAACACTTTACGCAAGGAGCCGGTACACACAGAGTACTAGAACAGTATATGACATCGCAAAACTTACTCTTTGTCTTTCACAGACATAAATCCATCCGACTATAACTTCTTAGTCTGAGGAAGAACTAACTGCTTTAGTTTGGACTATTTAGCATGTTAGCGCGAGCCGCCGGTACACGGCTGGATCCAGGCTCAGTGGTCATGTGTTTGAATCCCGGTTGAGGCATATATTTATTTAATGGCTTGGCTTCTGGGTTGACCCAACTTAGACTGGATACAAGAATAATGTCTTATGAAGTATAGTAATCAGCATTTATTTGACAACGAATCGTGTATAAAAATATGAGACTTAACATCTCAAATACTGTAAAAGGTTTTTTTACTGTACTAACCTCTTCAGACGGGCTTAAATTTAAACACAATCAAAAGAGGAAAACAAAACACAATTAATAAACTTTAGTAACCGACAGGCAGTAATAGACGGTATGTTGTATGCATTTATGGCGTCAAAATCAATACAACAGAACTCAAGCATACAGCTCAATTGGAGATTTATTGTGAAGAAATTGAACCCTTTCAAAGCTGGGTACAAATTGACCTCCTGGGTTAAGCTGCTACTGAATGTTCCATTGGGGCAAAATTATTTGATAATTGCGTAACTGTTTAGAGGCTCGCGGTTTGTATTATTTATCGTTGCGTCTTTTCCATTTAATCATAACTATTTCTTCCATAACGAAGTAGATAGTTTTGCGTGGGTATTTCAAGAACGACTTTATTGTATTTGAACACGAAAACATTTTACCTTCCTTTGTTTATTCTTATTGTCTTTCAAAGGCAAGGCATATGTGCAGTACATAAACAAGCCAACTTAAGTACATGAACTATCCTTACTGGGATAACCTTTCCTTCAGCTGATACAAATAACGTTTCTCTTTATTACAAAACTCAGTTAGCCGAGAGTCAAGGAATTCTTGTTGATTCAGCGCGGGTCAACGTTCACACACATGTGACTAGTCAGGAACTTACAGTATCCCAGAGGGTCAAACAATGTATGGAACAGCATTATAACCATCCTTGGAGATCTGGGCTGTAATTATGACTTCCATCTGAGCGATTCAGCATCAATAGTTCAAATTGCAGATCGGACTGGCCAGAAGAGAGCATCTCGTTAAGGAAGTGAATAGTCTCTTCAATCAACACTGAATTCGCACGCTTCGTTCTTGCTCGCTTGGAGCACAACCCCAGATGCATTGAAGAAAATCCGCACTGAATTAATATGAACCTTAACCAGATAACTATTTTCTTTTCTTTTTTTAAAATAAATATATATTGCATATCCCTTACAGGATGTTGCAGTCAACACCAGCATTTTTTAGCTGCTGTTGATGTACTAGACAAGATTGCGCTCAGTAGTTTGCCATTGCTTTCTAACTATATGTAAACATTATTGACATTCAAAACAATGTTTTCCCGTAGTGAATTTGAATAACGAAGACACAAACAATAGATTGCACGATTTATTGCCTGGCATATTTCGCTGCATCTCGTCAGGTACATACTGCAGGAATCACTCAAGTTACGTGAATTAATTAGATAAATCCTTCAAGTTGAAATATACACATATTCGCACAGTAATGTCAATTATCTACCACGGTAATTTTAAGCTGTCTAACATGTCTTTCTGTTTGCACAATTCTGACTTGCGTTGATTGATCATAATTGCTCCTGCAAATTTTAACAAGCGAGTATTTTGTGTGTTAAACAACACGCGAATGGCAGTGTCTCTGTCAACCACATGGCCGATTTCGATAATGTGCCTACCAATTGAAGACGCCGGGAGCTTCCGGTGTGTTGGCCCCACGAGGCTAGCATCTCCTGTGTGTTGTATCTTGTTGACCCATTGAGATATGTGTTCTGACACTCGCTTGTTAAGCTGTCTCTCTGTTCTACCAATGTAGAAGGCCTGGCATCTACCGATTCCTACACCAGCAGTCATAGAGTCTGTTCCTCTGTACGCCACAAACAATTGTATTTACCAATTCACATGTAGATGCCAGGCCTTCTACATTGGTAGAACAGAGAGACAGCTTAACAAACGAGTGTCAAAACACATACCTCAATGGGACAACAAGATACAACACACAGGAGATGACAGCCTGGTGGGGCCGACACACCGGAAACTCCCTGCGTCTTCAATTGGTAGGCACATTATCGAAAGCGGCCATGTGGTTGACAGAGACACTGCCTTTCGCGTGTTGTTTAACACACAAAATACTCGCTTGTTAAAATTTGCAGAAGCAATTATGATCAATCAACGCAAGCCAGAATTGTGCAAACAGAAAGACATGTTAGACAGCTTAAAATTACCGTGGTAGATAATTGACATTACTGTGCGAATATGTGTATATTTCAACTTGAAGGATTTATCTAATTAATTCACGTAACTTGAGTGATTCCTGCAGTATGTACCTGACGAGATGCAGCGAAATATGCCAGGCAATAAATCGTGCAATCTATTGTTTGTGTCTTCGTTATTCAAATTATTGACATTGCCTTTCAGTGTTCCTTGTGTCTAGTATAACATCTGTTATCTTTTTTTCTGTAATTGAGTTCTACGAATGCTAGTATGTTACACTTGACATGTGAATATGTTATTGCTATACATGCCTCTGAACAATCGCATATGGCAGGATGTTGTAAATGACTTGATCTGTCTGTTCATTTGTTGTCTGATGTTGGCACCAAGCAGACTTGTACTTTGTTATTTGGTTTAGCGTGTGAAATTGACCACTGCCTTCGAATGCTGGAAGGATTAACATGTCGGTAGATGCGACGCGTTTTTTTCTGTGACAAACCGTTTCCAAAATTCTTTAAATCAGACAAATGGTCTTTTCTCAAAGACTGGGGTATCTTGTTTCCTAAAGAAACGGGAATATGACTGCCAGATGTTGAAGGCATTTGATTTTCAGATGTCCAGGGCATCTGGTTTCCAACAGTGCAGAAGTTTAAATATGATGTTAGTCTTGGGTCTCGTATTTGATATTCTTGTTGTGGCTGGTTCTGGCTGGTGGAAATAGGTGGCATCGTGTTTAGTTCATGGCGTGGATTTTGACTGACATCAACTGGCTGGTTTTGTGCTTGATATAGATTCTGATTAAAGCCGGTTTGCTGCTTTTGTGCTTGATGTAAGTTCTGAGTAGAGCCGGTTTGCTGCTTTTGTACAACAGCCCCGTTTTGACTAACGACAACTGGCTGGTTTTGTAATTTATGCAGATTATTAGTAGAGCCGGTTTTCTGCTTTTGTATATTAGCTACGTTTTGCTTCTGCAAAGAATAATTATTTTCCTGTTGACTTTTGCTTGGAACTTGGTTTTGATCATGTTGTAAAAATGGCTCTTGGGCGACTTTTTGTGCATCGTTAGACAATCCTGGCTTGGCTTGAGAGTTGACAGCTGGTGTTTGTGACACGTTGCTTGTTATATGTTGTGCTTCGTTTAGTTGTTCTTGTAAACTCTCAGCTTTTTGATTGGGGAAGATCTTTCCCGCTACGTTTTGCTGCTGATTTTTATGAGAACTGTAGTTATTTCTATAAAATGCTTGCTGTGGACTTTCTGTTGAATGAAAGTATAAGCGTTGAGCTACACCAGCATGTCCCGTTACTCCCCGAGGCATACTTTGATTTCTCTCAAAGTTAAGATCATTTGAAGGAAAGTTATAATAGCCAGGAGGCCGTGAAATCTCAGACTTTAGATTATTGGACATGGGAGACAATTGATCAACTGTTTTTGACGACACCTCCGATGATGAACCGCAGCTGGAGTTTGAGCTGTGGAAGGTCGCCGATTCTGGATAAGCATAACCCAGTGCGCCCTTCAGAGTTGCTACTATAGTTTTCAACCTTTGAACTTGGGTAGGGTTACTGAAGACTACATGGACTACATCAATTGATATTTCCTCCTCCGAATTTGAACCTCCTAAGAGTGGAAAGTGTAACTGACTATACACACAAATATATATATTTATTTCTATATATATATATATATATATATTTCTATATATTTATATATGTTTATATATATATATATATATATATATATATATATATATATATATATATATATATATATATATATATATATATATATATATATATATATAAACATCAGCAACATAATAAATAAAACTAAACTTGTATTTTATATAATTAAGAATATTTTGTTTTTGCGCTCGCCCGCTTTGAACTCAAGCGTAGTCCATACACACTACTTCTAGTGGTGCTGGACTGAATTTTGCGTGTCGATTACCTGTACCTATTAACAGTGTCCCTCGCCATCAGGCGAACCCAATCCGACATCAGAGGTACTTGTAATTTATGTCCCCAAGTCATGGACGAGAGGTCAACATTTTAGTCCAACTGTCCGGTTAGTTAGTTAGTTAGTTAGTTAGTTAGTTAGTTAGTTAGTTAGTTAGTTAGTCGCAGTTCCAACTTCACAGCAACGGGTCGTCCCCATTATGCTCCGTTCCTGTGCCAGTGAATATCACACAAAACGCTCCCCACTGCCCAATGTGAAAAGTGGAAAAGACAGGAGTCTCGACAAACAACAGCCTGCACAGATACACTGTGCATAATGCCGCCACCAGAATGTCAACACACCCAGTCACCCACGAAACACCCTGTTCATCTCTAATGGAATCGGCAGTCATTTTCCTATCTGGATGTTTCCTAGATGTTCACCCACATAGTCCACGAAAATACAGTTCATCGCTGATGGCAGTGGCAGTCAAACAGAAGCCCAGCAGCCACGTATTTCTGCATAAGGCATAAACCGGTTCAACTGTCCAACTGTCCGGTGTAGGGGTTGAACCCATTACCTCGGCAACAGCACAACGGATATTAAAGAACAAGCGTTCTTATCCATTCTGCCATGCTGGCCTCCTAATGAAGAATATCATATACAATAAATTAATGCCATTTCAGATTAGAAAAAAAAATATTGCATGATACATAGAAAATATGGCTGATTATCCTGAACAGTTAGAAAAAGAGCTTAAACAATTCCTTGATGCCTCAGAGATATGATTTTACAGAAAAACGCTGACAATTTCTACCACAGCCAAAATTAGTAATCAAAATGTTCCGAATTAAGTTCAGACACAAAGGCAACTTATCACTATAATTTAACTCTCATTTACTGCCTATATAGTACCTTGCAGTGTATGGCCGGGGGGGGGGGGGGGGGGGGGGAGGGGAATGGGGATCTTAAACCTGGGGCATTAAGGCCGCCTGGCTAGTGCAGTCACTGTGAACTTTACAGGTTAGGGTTTTCTGCTTTCACCCCACAGACAAAATTCCACACCTTACCAAAGATTCTTCTTCTTCTTCTTCTTCTTCTTCTTCTTCTTCTTCTTCTTCTTCTTCTTCTTCTTCTTCTTCTGCGTTCATCCGGAGTGTTTTTTTCAGATGTAATTGCGGTGTATTGTTATGCACCCCTTGGCCAAGACCCTTAGGCCAACACATCCGACTTTTGCGTGCGTTTTTGACAAGGTTAGCATTCTTTGGGACTTTCACTTTTGTGGTGCCGTCGTCATCCCAGCTGGTCAAGTTAGAACGGTCGAATACTTCACGATCAGCCCTAAATGGATGGCAGGGACAGACCATGGGCATTATCCTCTATCCAAGGGAGGCTTCCATAGTTGCAGAGCCGACACCTATCGCTCTGGTACTAAGCTCACCGAGGGAATCGCCACGTCCTAGTCATGGCTGCTTTAATTCCCTATTTCAATATATTGGGCATTTCGTTCGCCACGGGCCGCTCCCCGCACAAACCAGGCCGGACTGCAGACAGTATCCACTCAGCGAGCTTTCGATTCGGACATGTGCTGATCGTTGTGCCCGGAAGACAGTATAGTCAGAGCTGTTCCGGGCACGCCGGACATTCGGAAAACCAGCTAGTCAGAGCTGTTCCGGACACAAGGACATTCGGAAAACTAGATAGTCAGAGCTGTTCCGGTCACAAGGACATTCGGAAAACTAGATATTCAGAGCTGTTCCGGGGACGTGGGACATTTCATGCTGACGTTATTGCGATGTGCCAGTTTTAATTTTCCAACCTTAGGTCTGCACACCCGACTTCGGTGGACATTTTCGATCAGGTTAACCATCCTGGAGGTTTCGAGGGACATTGTGTTGGGGTGTCGCCCACATCTCAACTGGTCAAGTTAGAGCGGCCACAGACATCACGGTCAACCCTCAAGGGAAGGCTGGGGCAGACCATGTGCATTCCCCGTTATCCAAGGAGACTTCCATAATTGCAGAGCCGGCACATAGTGCTCTGAGACTGGGCTCATCCGAGGAATCGCCACATCCTGCTCATGGCTGCTTTAAGTCCTCACTTCCATATACTGGGCATTTCGTTTGCCAATGGCCGCTTCCTGCAAAAACCAGGAACGGTCAGTCTAGTGGACGACATCCACTAGGCAAGCTTTCGCTTCGGACCCACTCAATGGATTCGCTAGCCAAGCGTTCCATTTCGTGTTACTGAGACTTTTCCAACCCTTGACTACTCTCACTCTATGAGTATAGATACATATTTTCCTCGTAACCATTTCGTGTGACAGGGACGCTTTTCTACGTTTGGTACCCACTCACGAGGTAGGCTACATGTACTGCCGGCTCAGCACCTTAACTCCGTGCTTCAGTGAGCGAGTAACAGCCATGCCCTCTCATCTGTGGTTCCCTCAAATCCCCCAGATCACAGCCTACGAACAAGTATCTGAACTAAGCACGTAGCGTCCTGAGCATCCCACCTCCGTTTTGCAGTAGGTGAGTATTGGCCCAGCTCTCACATCCAAGGGTTTATGGCTTAGAGGCGTTCAGCCATATCCCTCAGCTGGGAGACTTAGAGTATGTGTCTGGACCAAGAATTAGTGGCTTTGTGCGCATAATTTGAACTTTTTACTGCTATCCTCAGTCTACCTGCAGGGCAGTAGGTTGTGTCTCTCTTTGGCTGGTCCACATCTCAAGGCCAGTCCGACATGTAGTTGTGTTTCCGTCGGCAGGGCTCTTGAGGTCATTGGAACACGCAAGCCCCTCTACCACGTCAAGGTGGAGACACATCAGAGGTGTACCGAAGATTCGAATTCGGGTCACCCGAAGCAGAATCCGGCATTCTAGCCACTCGGCCAACAGCAACTTATCACAAACTTCAGAAATAGACAGTTGTAATGTATTGGCCACAGTATTAGAAGAGAAATATTGAAATATGACAACTGGACAAGTTTTTCAAATAGTGATAGAAAAAGTAAGTGAGAAATTTGATATAGGAATTAGAAGCAAAAGACAAAAATAGACTACCTAAAGATATACACATTACATTTACAAGATAATAATAGCGTAACAGAAAGACATAACCATTAGAAATACAATTTAAAAACAGCTCTACTAAAAGCAAACTGTCAGAACAACAGTATCCGGCGAAGGCTAACCCGGTCAGCAAACACCCTAAGAAGTCGGATGTTTCGACCGAAAGGTGCAAATACCGCAGTTCTGCTGTAACGAGGCACAGCGCAATTACAGCTTAAACAAACATTTCAAAGGAACAACGAGGAAGACGAAGAAGAAGAACCACAGAATGAAAATATCCCTGTTGTACAATATAAACAATAAACGACACACAAGATAAACATGGCGTTACTGAAATACATAAACAATAGGACACAAGAGAACCATTGTCCTTCTAAAAGACATAGGCATTAGAAACACAATTGCACTACTTAATGAAATAAACATTAGAAACACCAGATAGAAATACCGCTATTGAAATATATACATATTAGAAAGTCAAGTTAAAATTAGGGCAACTGAAAGGCAAATAAGATAAAAAAAATTACACTTCTGATAAGATCAAAATAGCGTAATTGAAAGACATAAACATTAGAAATATAAGATACAAGTAGCGCTATTGAACGATAGAAACATTAGAAAGACAAAACAAAAATAGCGCCACTGAAAGCCAAACATTCGAGAGGAGGGTTCAAAATAGCATGATTGACAGATATAAATATTGGAAGCAAGATAGAATTAGTATTACGGAAAGATAAAAACAATAGGAACACAATATATAAATAGCGCTTTTTTTTTGGCATATCGCTAGGGAGACTGACATAATGAATAGCGCTACCGACAAATAAAACAATGAGAAACAGGATCAAAATTGTGCTATTGAAAGTACAAACTAGATACTCACATCCAGACATACCATTCAACTAATCGCTACAACTGAACGAAAGTAAAAGATACGAAACGGCATCAATAGAAACAACTCTGTAAACAATATTAAGACATAATCAAGATGAGATCAGGATATAGCCTCGCATAATGTGCAACCATATGTCAAAATCGAGAACGCGAGAAATCCATTAATCCTAATCTTGAACTAATGATATGGTGGTGGTGGTTGATGATGGTAATGATTAATATTATGATGATATTTAGTTCACAATGATAGTAAATTATGACAAGTTAAACAGTCAAGTGCGACACCTCAAACACTCAAGAAGACTAACATGTTTAACAAATAACGAGCAGAAGATGAGCGAGTCGACCGAAAGGCACACAGTTTGCTGCTCTGCTGCAAGCTGGCACAACGCAATTACGCCACACACAAAACAAACACCCACAACTAGATTGGACCAATTGCTCAAGAAGAAGACAACGCATATTGTATTCGTATTCCAGATGCCCCTAACAGAAAATGTTATATGTAACCACTTGCTAATGCCCCTAACAGAAAATGTTATAGTATGACCACTTTCTGCTTCCCCCATACCGTTCTCTCGTAGACCAACTATTTTGCTATTTTTACTTCAATGTTTTATTGTTTATTTCACTTCCGTCGCTACTACAATCATCATAAAACTAGCACCTAATAACGCTATCCTCATCAATTTCTAGTTTTAATTTGTTTCTAGCTTCTCTTCAAGCTTACCTGACCCACTGCCTGTGCCAGACACTTGTTTCTTTGCCGGCGTGTTTGCTTTAGAGAGATCTTCTTTATTATATTCATCATCCATAATGCGTTTAAGTAATTCGCTTTCAGCCCGATGCATCTCGAAGCTCGTTGAGGATTCATTGGATTCCGCCTCAACATGTTTACTTTTAACGCGGCGTGGTGCTCTCTGTTTGTGCACAACAGCCGTGTCTGATATCACTGGAGTCACTGGAGAGGATTCCATAAATGAATATTCGGTTCCTGTTCTTGATTCGGGTACATCGTGCCAAATTTCTTCTGGATCTGCCTGAATCACTGAGTCAGATCTTCGATCTGGAGGCTATGGGAACAATGACATGCATTTATTTTACACAGAGAACGAACGGGCACAATGCATAGACATAATATTTAGAATGAAAGACAATCATTACGTGAAAAAGGGGTCCTTTACGCGGAAAGGGGTCTTCACTTTACTTTGCCTCCATGGACTTGATTGACATGACTTGACTTGACTTGACTTTACTATCATCGTCAACCTCTTCTCTACCATGCCTTATTTCATACATCCATTAGATGATATAATTTTTTTAACTAATTTTCTCCATCCATCCGCTACATTAACCCCATTGTTGCTACCAATTGCTACCAAACCGCCCTTGATATTGTTATACTAACTCGTATAATAACGAATTGTTCTTTTCTTTTTATAATTTGAAAATGGCAATTTCTAAAAATACAACGGTTACAAGTAACAGGTTACCTGTCATACACTTATTTGTAATTCTTTACAGGACGTTTCCGTCAACTTCGATCCCAGCTTGATTATCTAGACAACTTGACGTTCACTAATTTGCTTTTACTTTCTGAACGAGAAGTCACAGTTGACGTCAATACCGACGCGTGTAGGAAACTACCCCGCTACCTGGTCATCAGCGTATCGGAAGTAAATGGCTAGAGTGCTCTAATCCCTTCTGCCACGCATGCGACTTTTTCTGGCGTAACTACGATAGTAATTTAAATTCGCTTAAAAGTCGACAGGGTCGACTTCATTACACCGGGTTTTATTCCACATGGCTCAGTCTCTTTCCGCAAAGAGGAAAGCGTCGCACGAAGCGCGAACTCCGTAGCTCCAGCGACGACCCTCTGGAGTCTCCGAAAAAATAAAAATACACCCGTGAACCGAAGGATGCGGCCCGGAATCAAACCCACAACCTTGGAAGCCCGAGTCAGATGGCTTGGCCACATTGCCACGGAGCGTGCCTACGAGTGTAATTTACTCAGTTTTAAATATCAAGTTAGTTCTTTGCTTGTTAACATTTAACACTTCACTTCAATGTTGTCAGCATTACCTATACTAGTTGGAATTGGATGCAGTGTTAAACAGAGTTAATGTTAATGAAAATTAGCACAGGTAAAACAGAGGCAATAACTATAACCAAAGAAGAAGAAGAAACAACGATTCACTTACATGAACACTCCCTGAAACAAGCAAAGAGCTTCAAATATCTAGGAAGTATAACATCATCAAATGGCAAATCAGAAGACACGAGGGCGGGCGGGCGGCCAGACAGACAGACAGACAGACAGACAGACAGACAGACAGACAGACAGACAGACAGACAGACAGACAGGCAGGCAGGCAGGCAGGCAGGCAGGCAGGCAGGCAGGCAGGCAGGCAGACAGACAGACAGACAGACAGACAGACAGATAACTCTCACTTACCTGATCTTGGTTTCTCTCTATGTCAAAACTTTGGTTTAGGTCCTCATAAGAACTTTCCCGTTGCTCCGAGAAAGAACTTTGTTTTCGTTTCGTCTTAGAAACGGGTAATCCATCTTCAGGTTTGAACGTGTCACCGATCCATGCCACACCAAATGGTGTGCAGGTAGCTAGGAAGGTTATGCTATTGACTGTATATGTTGCATATACCTGAAGCAGGATATATGTTAGTAAACATCACACGAATGCGTTTAGCAGGTGGAACAACACTGAAATGACAATTTGCATCTTTGCCGGGTACCTATTCATTAAGAAACGTTTGTAACCATAACCCTTCAGTTCTCTAAGTCATCTGATATTTAAGTGAATTTAGTGTTGTTGTACGAGCGTCTTTGTCGAAAATTTGCTCTTATTCGACACGCAAAATGTGAGGACTTGCAACGACTTTGTTTCTACTCCGGCAGACAAACAGTATATTCATTTCGATCAGACATGTGAAGACTTGAAAGATGAGTGCAAGGCGTGGGTGCTGAATGTCTACCATCACTGTGCAGATTTGCTGTGACTCTATATCAGCCTCGAAGTATACTGTGTGCACCTCGATAGGCAGCATAATGCTGGAGATCTTGAACCTCGGCGAGATGAGGAGAAATCATTTCATCCAAAAGTAATGTCATGTCACC
The DNA here is from genome assembly GCA_014155875.1 of Cepaea nemoralis. Lineage (NCBI taxonomy): Eukaryota > Metazoa > Mollusca > Gastropoda > Stylommatophora > Helicidae > Cepaea > Cepaea nemoralis. The sequence goes on along the minus strand of JACEFZ010024168.1, from coordinate 108,964 downwards.
TAACAGGACGTTTGACAGACGCTTTGTCAAGCTGAATTTCATTGACTGTCGTGCCTTGCAAAACAGCACTCACCTGCAACGACCAATCCTCCTTAACTGCAGCTTACCACAAGTTTAATGTTAGGGTTTCACTGTTCTTTGCCTCCCATGACCACGAAACTGATATATACGCGTGTTAGCCTCTGCGCTACTTCAGCTCTCATTATCATCACCATCATCATAGCCATCATTATCATCATCTTTTTTCTGCTGACTATTCTTTTATTTTATAATTTGCGCTAGCTCCTTTTAAACACAAGCGTAGTCCATACACGCCGGCTTCGCGGCTTAGAGGTTACGACTTTTCTCCGTAATCTCGTATACTCTCGTAAGTAACGTGATGACGGTGAGAATCAGCAGTGGTTCGAATCACATCGGTAACTTACGGGGTATGTGAGCCGGCCGCTCAGAAAGTAATGGCAAACTACTGAGCGTAATCTTGCCAAGAAATCAATATACAGCTGAAAGTGCTGGTGTTGACAGCGATGTCCTGTAAAGGATATGCAACCAAAACAAAAAAAGTCCATACACACTACCTCTACTAGCACTGCACTGAATTGTCTGTGTGGATTAGCTGTCCTTATTACAAGTGCCCCCCCCCCCCCCACCATTAGGCGAAGACACTCCGACTTCAGAGGTTCTTGTTGTTGTTGTTGTTGTTGTTGTTCTTCTTCTTCTTCTTCTTCTTCTTCTTCTTCTTCTTCTTCTTCTTCTTCTTCCTCATCGTCTTCTTCCTCATCGACTCGTAGTGAAGTATAGTCCAATAAACACGGACACCAAGCCCTGTGTATGACAATTTACGCTTGGATGGATGTGTTGCTGAATATAAAGTAACCAGTCTCTCATAAATACTCTCTAGTCGCATTTTATAATCTGCACAGGAGGTTACAGTATTACCATTCTCTACTTCCCCTTTGGGGTCCTGATAACACACCGGCGACCTATCTTTCGTATGTATTGTATATTCGCGTGTTTCATGCCTCTAGCATTATAATGCTGGCGTCTGTAGCTTTGGGGATAGTAACACTGCGATTCACAATATTCCTTACACACCGAGTCAATGTTTCGAAAACAGCCGTTAGCTATTTGAAAGCATATAGCTCTGCGTTGATTTCGATGGGCGGAGTCGTCGGCTGCTTAGAAAGCAACGACACACTGTTTGCCTATTTACAGAACATCGCTGTCAACACCATCGTTTTACTGCTGTCTTTGATGTCTTGGCAAGTTTACATTCAGTAGTTTGCCATTGCTTTCCGAACGATCGGCGTCCATACCACCACGTTAAAACCCAGCGCAACGAGGTCTGCTGCCAAATCGGTCGCAGCTGTGTTTCGACCGCAGGTAAGCGGTCTCATGAATCGCGTCCGAAAGCCCTTAGCCAAGTGAACCGACAATGGCAAACTATTGAAAGTAAAATTGTCTATTAAACCACCAACAGCCAACATATTATGGGGTTATAACATACAACTAACTGTTGTAAAACACATGATAGTACAATACGTCATGGGTATGACGTTTATTTTCGTTACCAGTGTTTGATGTCTTCCATCGAATATCTTTGTACATAATGCAGTAGATTAACTATCACAGGGTCCCAGGCCATTAATGTGGCATTCATGTTTTAACAGAAATACCGAAATCAAAATCTGTAGATTACGAAGGATTGACGTTCCATGGTTGCTTATTGGTCGCATGGGGCTTGTGATTTAATGGCTTTAGGTATCGTCTCTTGAGTATAAAAATTGCTTTTAAATTGTTTCCAGACGTCAACTACAGCAAGTCTAGAAATATAATTTATCACATTTGTAATAGTATGACGCTAATGACACACAGAAGAGTTACACAGTAGAATTCCATGAAAGGGTTTATGTTATCCTAGTGTTGTACTTCCTCCTTTTTTTCTGCCACGGCTCGTTGCCTATGGGTTGTGTTGGGTAGCGTATTCACGTCTGCAGCGACGAATGCTTAGCTACAGTCCACTATATTTTAAATTAAGAGTAACCCGAGCAAACACCTTCTATAACTAGAATAAATCGCAAACTCACGGGTATTGGTTAGAACATGGTTAGATCATAACGTCTGAAAGCATCTGTGTCCAAATATACGTATTTCACCATAAAGACGTTTTCGTCTATTGGATGCGACAGGTTAATCGCATGCCCATTGCATTCAATTGTTATAATGACTAGCATCCCCTCTTATCACTACTCTTTCATTTGCTCACTATGAATGCCAAATCAATGCCTGCGAATTTATTTCACATGCTATTTCAAGGCCCTTAGGGGTTCGTGAAGGCAGTTTCTTAATTCCTTGAAATACCAATTTATGGGTTCAAAATCAGCCACAGGCCACTTGGAAGCAGATAGCTTTGCACTAATTTCGATTGTATGAGTGTTGGCCGTTCAGAACTTAATGGCAATCTACTGATAGTAAAATTATCTAGTAAATCAATAACAATCAATAAATACTGCGGTTGGCTGCACCGTCCTGAAGAAAACATGTAAGTAACTTTACAAAGGGTTCCCCAGGAATTGATATTTAACCACACATAGAAACTGACATTGTTTTGCCAAGCAGGTTTCAACTAGTCGTCGACGTCAGGGGATTTGTTGGTTACAAAGTAAGCTATAATCTGTAAACTTACCTCAGACTTCCGAGAGATTATTTGTACAAACGCCCGTTTCCGGGTATAATCTAGAACGACTTTGACAGCTCCAGATATTTGTTCAGTGCCAATGCAGATACCTCGTGCCGGTTGTCTGTACACTGTGGTCCCCAGCGGGGTGGTTTCCTTAGCTACGTGAGAGCACACATACATTTTGTAATCGTCGTTAGTGGACTGTCCTGAGTTTCTACACACATAAACTTTGTTAATCATCGTTAGTGAACTGTTTTAATAGACATAGCCTAATTAATCACCGTTAATGGAATGTTTCACCACACATATACTCATTAAACAAAGTTAGTAGAATGTTCCAACATATATAAAATTATTAATCATCGTTTGTGAACAGTTTTACCATGCATAAACTAGTAATCGACAGTGAACTGCCCTTAGTTTCAACACACACTAAGTAATCGCTTTTTGGTGACAATTTCGACACACATAAACAAATTAATCACCGTTAATGGTCAGTTTCAACACACATAAACTAATTAATCACTACTAGTGAACAGGTTCAACACATTTAAACCAATTGCTTATCGTTTGTAAACAGTGTCAACACACATAAACTCATTAATTATCGTTTGTAAACATTTTCAACAAACAACCTAATGTGAATTAGAATTTTAGATATCTGATAACGATTATAATTAGTGACACACATTTTTAAAAAATGAGCATGTCTCCTTAGTCTTAATTGGATTGAAATACATAGGCTATTTGATCATGCCACGACTTCACTTACCAAATGTGCCACCAGAGGAGACGGTAACAAAGGACAGCCGCCGACCGATCCCCCAGGTGACGTCACAGACACAAGCCAACATAACCAGTCCGAGATAGGACTCACTCGTAAGAGCGCACAAGACAAGAATTACGGTGAATGAACCCACAAAAACCACGGACCTCAACATTAACCACAGGTGGAGAGGCAGGTTGAACGAGGCCGAATTTGGAATTTTTCTTTTGAAAATTGGAATTGGAATCATGCCATTTGATTCTCTAATTTTCAATTTTTTTTTTTTTTTTTTTTAAATTTTGGCAAAGGTCAAACATGCTTTAAACTCTTTCGCTACCAATGGCCTATACATCGCCACAATTGACCGACTCTGGTGGCAATTGGTTCTTCTATCGCCACAGAATGATCAGTGGTTTTTGATACATTTCTGCTCCATTCCGGAATTTTAAGTTACAGTAAACTGAAAATTTAGACAGCCGGAACATATCTCATCTCATCATGGTGCGGTCAAACATTTGCTATCATTGATTCTTGTGAATTTTTTAAGTTTTAAAGTAGCGTTAATTTGTTTGTTTTGGTTTTTCACAATGGAAACGCCCACGAGTATGCGACCTCGTAGAATGACTTCAGATCAAGCTAGATTATTTTAATGAGCAATACTGTTTATATTGTTGAAGAAAAGTGGTGTTTATTTGATTATTCAGTAAATTAAACATGATTAGCAGTAGAGGAGTATAGAAAATACCTTATAAGTGCAATTTTTTAAAATAATTTGTACCTCTTTAATTTCAGTTGTTATTATTAAACCTCTCATTATTGTCATAATATTTGTAGCCTATCAATTAATTATTAAAACTGTCATGTTCCTTGTGCAATCCTCTTTAATTTGATATGTAATACAATAGATCTGCTACCATCTTAACCATTTTAAAATCATTATTGTGACACACCCCTACTTCAAATTTTCTGCCATGAATTTCTGTTTGGTCAGGACTCAATTTTTGTTTGGTAGTGAAAGAGTTAACTATTCAAGAAATAATTTAAAATGGCACAGATAAAGAAATAGAGGAAGAACAATTCGATTTCGTGAAAAATATGAACACCAGAGAGAATATACATTTTTAGAGGTTTTCGACTTATAAAAAGAAGGAAGCTAAAGACAACAATGTAATAACGGGTAAATTGTGATATTTTTAAATAAGTGAATGGTTACAACTTTCTTGAAACAGTCATGACATCTGATGGGAGGGTTCTTGAAGAGATTAGAACAAGAATAGCTATGGCGAAGGCCATTTGCAAAATGAAATACTGGCCAATAAAATGATGTCAATCGCAACGAGAAAAAAAAGAATGTTGAAGTACTACATACAACCTGTGCTTTTGTATGGGTAGAAGTGTGGACAATGGGCAGCAATTTGAAAAACATATAATGATAGTGGAAATGTGGTTTCTGAAGAAAATTCAAAGAATATCATGGCCAGACAGAAAAATCAATAATTTTGTCCTACAAGAAGCAAATGAATACCGTAAATTGATTGGTGAAATTAGACGCAGACATTCACAAATTGGTGGGCACGTTATGAGAAGTGTACCGATATGCGTAAGGTAGGCTGATATAATTAGTTAGTTAGTTAGTCGACAGATCATCCTCATTACATATCGAACCATTCAGTCCTTAAGTGCTCAGATCGCCTCCTCAACAAATCCCGCAGCGTGTAGCGGCTAACAGCACCAGTTCTATATTGGTTTATCAATCTTCTTTGGCTTTCTGCGTAGTGTTCTTGTTTGGCCACACCTCTTTTAATTTGCTGTTCTCGCAGTCTGACCATGGTTGTAGATTCACAGTCATCACTTGGTTTTCGCAAAAGTCTTACTTCTCGAAGAGCATTCAGAATGTCAGCCTGGTCCATGGCGCGTCCGCCCTCCACAGTGGCCTTACCTGCATGCCCTGGCACGAAGATGAAACTAATCTTTTCCAGTCGAGACCGCTTCAGTCAGGCTGATATATGTAGGTACAAATATATTTCGGGATAGGTTCTGGCCAAGACCAGGTTGAGTACACTCTGCCAATACCCCTCAGGCCGCTGGACTCCGCTGTCACTCTCTCTTTTTTTACCAGTGGACTTGCTCCTCTGAGGACTCTCTTCAGCTGACACAACTCAACTCTAAAACCGTCATGCTAAATTCAAAATTGTAATGTAACACAACAGTATATGAGAGAACGTGTGTATTTGGAGGCAGTGGATATAGCATCTAGATAGAGAAAGGTAGCAATAGTTTAACAGTCAGGTAGCCAGCACTGCGAGATCATCATTGGAGATGACCTTGTCCGTGTCTATGAGCCTGGTCGTTGATGTTGCCTCATCCGATGTACTGAGACCTTCTTCCCGCTAGTGGCTGGAAAGATGGTCAGGATGTAGACGGGCTTTCCCACTCGGTAGAATTGTTCATATCACAAGGTGTTCAGTGGTTCTGCATGTCTCTTCGTACCCACCAGTACGCACCGTCACTGTCCACTTTCTGACTAGTGGCGTAGTTGATCGAAGCAAACTGATCTCCCTCTGGCTTCAGGGGCGTCAGTGAGGCAATGAGCATCTCGCACTTAAGGTGCACATACTTTGCTGGTAGTTTAGAGATGGAATACGTAAACGGTTGTGGTGTTGGCTTTCTCCGTGGTATACTTCTGGACAGGGTACTGCAACTGGCCGGATCTCGGTGCTCCCATCATACACAGGGGATGAGCATATGCTTAGCTTTGTAATCTTGACCCGCCTTCTCAGACCCGCCACAGTGCTTAATGGCTGACAACCCGGAGTGAGATCCTATAAGCACAGAATCTTGTAGAAACCAGGTGCATCAATCCATTTGTATATAACAATCGGATAAGAGCAACAAGCCTCAGCACCAGGCAGTACTTTAAACATAATCTACCTGATCCTCTTCTGCACGGGGAAGTGACTTCTGGGCCATCATCTGTCAGGAAGCCCCTTGATCGGTTTCGTCTGGTAAAGACGTGGCTCCAGCTTGTACGTGTCCGGTCGTCTGAACTGGAATGACCTCCGGAACCCATTCATATACAAGACTCATTCTGTCACCCTCCCTTCACGCATCCCATTAAATTATAGGTACCGGATTCATAAATTAGTCTCCTAGTAGTTCCATTTGACACGCCTCATACCTCCATGTTGGAGGTTCACTCCGGTTACGATATTCCTCCACTAGTTCTCATTCCCCGACATACTAGAACCGTATTAATTATTGCCCTCTCCTTTCCCATATAGAGCAAGTGTGGTGTATGTACCTTGTTCTTAACCCCTTTGGTAGAAGGCAATAATTTATACCCATTCTGTCAACCCTTCCTCACGGTGTGATCATAATCAGAACGGATAGGTCGGACCTCTTGGATCATACCTATTGGGAACATCTTCTGCGCCCAATTCCTTCTCCTCTCTATCCCATGTGATTTTTGGGCAAGACAATACCCCTATGTAGTTTATATTGTATGTTCACTAAAGTAGTAGCCTTTAAACCAGAATAAAGAGTAGCATCGTCGGTGTTCTTCTGGGAACATACTTCAGTTCCAGTTCCCTATCTGAAGGTATCAAAGAAGATAGACAAACTTGGCCGACGCTCTCTCTCTTTCGAGCTACAGCCTGAAATCCCTTTCATTGTCTCGCTTAAGTGAGCGCTAACTGATTATTCTCAGCTCCTTCTAGTGGGGTAAAGCCTTTCTTTATCTCACTGTGATCATCATCGAAACCGCTCTCTTGGTGTCGACCTTCTCCTCGTGTTCCCCCGACGAAGAATGGTAGAATCAGTCTATGATTACCTACACAGTATTTACTGACAGGATAAGCGTTGTGTGTGTCCCTTCGCAACGGAACGGTCACCCTAACCATTTATGTAAGGTGGATATGTCATGCATGTACTAAAATTACGGAGGAGATTATAGAGGGGTTATTATAGACCTTCGTTAGAAGCTAACGGGCTATCAGTTATCAATAACGAACGATTAACGCTCTTTTGGAACCCCGTTACTTATCCGACCGGCCCACGACCCTCAATCGACAAAATCTTATTACTATGCGAAGCGCGACCTATTCTCGACAGGCGAACCGACCGCTCCTCTTGCTTCACAACGTTATTCGCCCGTCAACCGCGTCAAGGAAATAATATAGATTTCCCTTACCTTATCAAACTGAAATTCAGTTCGCACTTGGCTATCTACACACCGTCAACACCCTTTAAGATTCATCAAGACAGGAGGCCGAAACATGAAGCTGTTACCACAACTTTCTGTAGCGAACTGCTCTTCTCAGAGCTCATGAGCTAATTTCCGACTCTCGTGAGCTGTCTCGATAACGATGAACACTGTCAACTTTTAGTGCAGCTCCACTTTCTTAGAGTTTAGCTCCAACAACCATGTGCATTATGGAAGAATCAAGTTGTTTCCCCCGGGTGTAAAAGAAACACCGAAAACTAAACTTCTAGAAACTGCGAGAATGTTACAGAAGGAAGGGGGGGGGGGGGGGGGGGGTCCCGAAAAGATTTCCCCGGCTATATTTAGCATGAGGTTTTCTCTTTCCGGAATATCATGAATGAGGAGAGGACCTCTTGCCATTTCGTGACATAAACTAGAGAACGTGGTGACAACTAGCAAAACCAAATGGGAAAAAAAGGAAAAAGGGGAAGGCATAGAAGTAAATATCTAGAGAGCTTGACCACATTGCATGGTCTTGACAAGAACTCAGGGATGATCCACGACACTGTTGATCGCATAAAATGGCAAAAACAATGACCGTCCACGCTTATCCGCATAGCACATGGTGATGATGAAAGACGTACGTATATGTCATAGGCTGCAAGAAAGAGACCAGTACGAAGGGATAATGTCATGCCTTCATGAGATAGACACACATCGAGTTGGATTTGTATGTTAATGTTAATTAACCCGGGCTCCCAAATCGACCCAGCCTCCAATGAGTACCATGGAATGTTTAGGTAAGTAAAGGCGGCCGGTGTGTTACTGACAACGCATCGAGTGTCTATTGGTTTATAAACCTATGGGGCCCAAGCAAATGCACAGCAAGCCTTGTAAAATCGTGTAAAATAGCTCCTTTCGTTGATCAGATACAGTCAAACCTCGGTTTTCGTCGATAATCCGTCCGAAGACAATCGGCAAAATCCGAAACCGACAAAACCGATGCAGTTATTCCCATGTAAATTAATGCAAAACCAATTATTTCGATATGGCGTATGGCACCACTGCACTTAAATTTCGTCGTCCGATCCATCTACGATGTCTTTCCATCGGCCGCCAACTTGGTCAAGTGGGGGAAAACCACCGACCCATTCTGTCCCCTCTGTACAAAGGTCCAAATGGTTCAGACAGCGGAACACGTACTGTAGGCATGTAAGGTCGCCCTGACCCAAAGCCGATTTACTTCGCCGCACAACAAAGTCCTTACTGAGTTGGCTGCCATCGTGGATGCAGTCAGAATGAAGGCGAACAAAGAGGGGATCAGGCCGAGGCCAATGGAGATTTCCTTCCACCGAGCCGGGCGCAGGGAAGGCAGAAATGACGACTTGCCGCGTGCCACCAGTTTCGTTTGTGCGAGGGATTGGGAACTCACCGTAGATCTAAAGGGCCGTGGTAAATACCCTGAGGTGAACCGAAAGTTTGGCTTGCGGTCTGACATCGTACTTAGCACTCGTCAGCCAATCAGCTCACTCTGATTGAGCTGACCGTCCCTTATGTCTCAAATATTGAGGAGCAGCATCTGTAAAAGTTAGAGAAGTACAATGACATACATGGTCGCAAGTCTTAGCCTGGAGGAGTACACCGTCAGGCTGTTCGCCAATGAGGTATGCGCTAGAGGTCAAGTCTCCCACTACGTGTTTAATATGCTGAAGCGAATGGGCATTAAAGGACAAGCAATAATTCGGGCCCAGAAATAACTGTGTGAGGCAGCCGAAAGGCTTCGTGCTGGCTATGGAGTTGTCGGAACCTAGAGTGGGATGAGTCTCGGAACTAGTATGGTTAGAAGCGGTAACTGCAGGACCACTAACAATCTCTCAACCAAGACCACGAACTTGAAACGTCTCGTGTCAGGTCTTTAGCCTGTCCTCAGAGCGTGGGTGGTGAATCTGAGTGCAGTCAAACCATGCACATGTTGGCCGAAGTTAAACCTCCATAACATAGCGATAATCTTCCGTAGGTCGCACTCATTCAGCTGCAGAGGCTATGAGGTGGGTCCAGAAACGTAAAGGAAAAGCCGGCTTCCCAGCAGAGTGCGGCGCCGTGAACGGGGCACGAAGAACGAACACGGCAACGGAGACAAATGGAGGCGATAGAGGCCGTGGCGGGGGGTGAAGCTGGCTCCCCACGACAACACATGCTAAGGGGCAAGCACAGACTGCACGGACTCTCTTCACCGAGGGAGGGAGGGCTTGAGAGTAGATATGGTAACAGCAAAGAGACAAGCACAACAAATAAGATATCGAATGTGACCAAACGTCTTCACCGCAGGGGAAAGACGACCAGAGTCATGACCCGTTCGGGACCGCCCCGTAGAGTATCAAGAGTATAATAGCCCGGAATACTTGGGGAAGGGGGTACGCTTCTGACAATCAGAAACCCCCTGCCGTGTTTGCTCCGCGGCGGAGTTTTACGATTAGCAGGGACAAACGAGGGCATTCGTATTGCGGCGTTGGAGGTGAAATTCTAGGATCGCCGTAAGACGAGCTATTGCGAAAGCATTTGTCAAGAATGTTTTCATTAATCAAGAACGAAAGTTAGGGGCGCGAATATGATCAGATACCGTCGTAGTTCTGACCATAAACGATGCCGACTAGCGATCCACGGGAGTTGCTTCGATGACTCTGCAGGCAGCTTCCGTGAAACCAAAGTGTTAGGTTTCCGGGGAAAACATGGTTGCAAAGCTGAAACTTAATGGAATTAACGGAGGGCACCACCAGGAGTCTGTGGCTTAATTTGACTCAACACGGGAAACTCACCCGGTCCGGACACTGTAAGGATTGACAAAGTGATAGCTCTTTTTTGATTCGGGGGGTGGTGGTGCATAGCCGTTCTTAGTTGGTGGAGCGTGAAGTCTTTGACCAGCTTGACCAGCTGAGATGTGGACGATAGCACAACAGTAAGAGTATAACATTCTTCGAAACCCCAGGAATGGCAAACCAGTAAAAATGCCCGCAGAAGTCGGATGTGCCGGCCGAAAGGATTCAAATAAAATTGGCACAACGCACAAACGTCCGAGTGAAATGTCCTTCGTGCCTGGAAAAGTTCTGACCATCGTATCTTCCAGCGCATCGTCCAGTACACGTACGAATCAAAAGTTCGCTTAGTGAATGTCATCTGCAGACTGACCATCACTTGTTTGTGCGGGGAGCGGCCTGTGGCGAACGAAAAACCCATTACATGGAAGTGAGGAAATGAAGCAACCATGTGCAGGACGTGGCGATTCCTTGAGTGAGCCCAGTACTAGTGCGCTATGTATCGGCTCTGAAATTATGGAAGCCTCCTTAGATGGCGGAAATGTCCATGGACTGCCTCTGCCTTCCTTTGAGGCTGACCGTGAAGTCTTCGACCGTTCTAACTTAATCACCTGGGATGTGAACTTCACCACAACAGTGAGAGTCCCCCAAGAATGCTAACCTGGTTTAAAAACGAACGCTAAAGTCGGATGTGTTGGCCTAAGGGTTTTGGTCCAATGGGAGCCTAACGAGACACACCACAATTACGTCTGAAAAAAAAAAAACACTCCGGGTGAACGCAGAAGAAGAATATACCAAACAAACATTTTATAGAAAATGAATATAGTTGTTAATACTATTTTTGGCCCCAAATTTGTCCGAACTCACTCATTCGCCGTGCATAGTAACACCGTGTACGCCATTGTGCGCTTTAATATTTCATACCATCCTCTGCTGGCCTTAAAATCACTAAGTACACTAGCACTCATCCCAAGCATTTTCTTAATGAGATAGGCATACAACAGTCTGGCCTTTACACATATGATTTCCTCCGAAACAAAATCGCCATCTAACTGATTTTAATCTATCCAAATTAATAATAACTGTTCGACATTTTCAATTATTTGCGATATCTGTTTCGTTAGCAAATTCATGCCTTTTGCATCATTAGCCTCTTTTATTGCTTTCTTTGTCGCCACAATGGCACCTATCGTGGATGGCGACTTCTCGTACATGCGGCCAATTTTAGCAATATTAATAACGCTCCCGTATTTTATTATTAGCAAGCGATGCTCATACAACGAAAACAACGCCAAACTGAGCAGAAGAACGCGAGGTCCGTTTGTTTTCGCAAAATTAGCACCGAGGTCATGTGAGCACGCCAATGAAATCCGAAGCAACCGACGAAAACCGAGACACATCTTTCGAGGAAAACATTGACGAAAACAGATACCGACGAAAACCGAAGGCAACGAAAACCGAGGTTTGACTGTACATTACAAGACATCATCATCATGTGCCACACCGAAAAGTATGGGCGGTTATGTTTCGCCATCTCACATGATCACCATAGTCGTGGATCAGATCTGTGTCTTGTCTTAAATAAAAAAGTCGCTTAAAAATCGACAGGGTAGACTTCATTGCACCGGGTTTTATCCCATATCTCTTTCCGCAGCACGGAAAGCTACGCACAAAGCATGAACTCCGTAGCTTTTAGCGATGACCCACAGGAGTCTCCGAAACATTTAACTCGTAAACCGAAGGACCCGGCCTTCGGAATCTAACCCACAACCTTCGGAGCACGAGTCACACGGCTGGACCACTTCGCCACAGAGACTCCCGTCTTGTCTTAAATGACATATTACAGTTATAAAAACCAAAGTCGATGGAGAGATCAAGGAAGAACATCGAACGATAGACAAAAATACAATTGGCAAGACAGCATCAAGAGATTTTTTTTGTGTTGATTTTTTTTTTTTTTAACGCATGTTTACTTTGAATTCAAGCGTAGTTCATAGAAGTGCTACTACTTCTATTGCACTGGACGAAGATTTGCATGCAAGAATTAGCTTTCCCTATAACCAGTGTCCTTTGCATCAGGGGAAACCACTCCGACTTCAGAGGTGCTTGTAATTTACGTCCCCAAGTCTTGGGCGAGTAGTCAACATTTTAGTCCAGCTGACCGGTGTAGGGTTTAACTCGCAACCTTGCATCAAGAGATTGATGAACGTTATTTTGTCAGTTTGTGAAAATCAAACACGACAGAGACAATTCTGGAAATGTGCACTTCACATAGCCTAAGTGCATTATAAGTAAAATCATTCTACGGGACTTGTAATTGTGTGTGTGTGTGTGTGTGTGTGTGTGTTATGTTTGTGTCTGTGTGTATTGTGTGTGTGTGCGTGCGTGCGTGCGTGCGTGTGTGTGTGTGTGTGCGCGCGCTTAATGACTATTATTATTTAAATAATGAAGGATAGCTGAATATGCACGTTACACAACGATTCAAAATAAGCTCGTGCGATGATTTTCGTATAAAGATACACGATGAACTGCTCATGCATTTTCAACGAAATATTCATGAACATTATATGTGAATGCAAATAATCCGACTGTGTATAGTAAAATGGAAACAGTCACATCAAGATAACAGTCTTATCTTCTCAGTTACATTTTGGGATACTTGGTTTTTGTTTTTGAAGCTGTTCTTTATCCGAGTCGTCATCTTGTTTAATTTCAAAAACTGTACACTTCTCTGGGTCGCGCTGAGAATGTTTTATGAAATATTTATGAATCTAAGAATACGATAACATGATATATATATATATATATATATATATATATATATATATATATATATATATATATATATATATATATACAGAGAGAGAGAGAGAGAGAGAGAGAGAGAGAGGGCGGAGAGCGAGTGAGCGAGACAGACAGACAGACAGACAAACAGACAAACAGACAGACAGGCAGGCAGGCAGGCAGAAGAGTGAGTGAGATAATGTGAGGTGTATAACATAACAGTCTCAAAGAAAAACATTAAAAGAGAGCCCGTTGAACCCAGAATTAACAAACATAAAGAGACCCGACCCCCTTTTATGCCTCGAGCTGTTTTCGTCATATGGTGATAACCACAATCTTTCAGACTAATCGGCACTCGACAAGTGATATGGTTAATATCATGTGTGCCTCGCCTCTTTTGCTTCCCATTTAATCTCAGTTACATATTTTAGGTTAATTAACCTGGGAGGCCAGATTAATGTAACAAAACAGTACACGTCGCGGGGTTTCGAACTAATAAACATCGGTCAGGCATGTTTAATAAACGTATATACAAAAATAAGTTGCATATCCTTTCCAGAACGTCACTGTCAACACCAGCCTTTTTTGCTGTGGTGTTCTCTTGGCAAGTTTAAGTTCAGTAATTTGCCATTGCTTTCTGAAGTACCGGCACCCATACCATTTTGTAAAAACCAACGCAAGTGGGTCTTCTGCTAAATCTGCCGCAGCTGTGTTTCGAACGCGGGTATAAGCAATTACGAACTGCGTCCGTAACGCCATTGCTACGAAGCCGGCAAAATAAATGCATACATGGATAATAATTTGGTAGAAGCAAAATGTATTTTATCATTTTATCATTTAGAAATCATTTTATAAAAATGCATGTTCCTTAAGTTGTGATTGCGGGGAAGCTACATATGTTTTTAAACAATGTATTCCTTTAGTGTATTTAAGCACAGAAGCTAGAAACAATATGTTGCACGATTTATTGCCTGGCATATTTTTCTGCACATCCTAGGCGCCCAGTTTTGTGCAAACGTTGTAAACTTGAAATTACCGTGGGGGTAATAGATGTTGCACATTCGAACACTGCCCGTGACTCTGTGGTTTAATTGGTTCAACTTTGGTATTATTAATCTATTCACTTCAGAAGATGTATAACTATGCAGTATGCACCTGACGAGATACAGCTAAATATGGCAGGCATTAAATCGTGCAACATAATTTTTGTGGCTTCTGTGGATGTTTAAACTACATCATCTTCATCTTCAAGTGTATTGCTAGCTGGCGTAGGCGTTCATGTGTCTCCACAGATCTCGGTCTTTTGTGTTCTGGATCAAATCTGATAATAATATCCCTCCATGCCACCGTCTCAGTCCATCCAGCATAACTTCTCTTGGTCTTTCCCCGCCTCTCTTCTCCTTCATCATTCCAGTCGTCACGATGTTCTACAATGCTTCTATTCTTATCATATAACCAGTTAAGCTGTTTGTCTAATTTTTGTTGTTGAATATAATGTTCTAGTTTCATTAGCCTCTTTCAAGCAATCGTTATTAGTTACTCAGGCAGTCCAAGGAATTCGCAACATTCGATTCAGGATTAACCTACATATGTTTGCTTAATTCTTGTCTGTAAGATTCTGGGCTGGACTCCCTGGCGTAGGCGTTAACGTCTTTCTCCGTAATCCCGTATATTCTCGTGAGTAACGGCAGCGGTTCTCGCCGCGCTGGTAACTTACGAGGGTGTGTAAGCCGGTCGCTCAAAAAGCAATGGCAAACTACTGAGCGTGGTCTTGCCTAGTACATCAACAGCACCTGAAAATGGTGGTGTTGACTGCAAAGTCCCGTAAGGGATATGCAATATTTTCAACAAAAAAAAAAAAAAAGATTCTGGGCTGACAATAGAAAAACCTAAACATCCCGTAGCAGGAACTTGCCGGGTGTATGTGAAGTGTTAGGAGCACCACATGTTTATAGGTCTTCGTACACGGAACCTGCTCTGTGGGGAAAGAGTTACGGACGCAATTCGTAATCCCACATACTGCGTTCGAAACACAGATGCGGGGGATTTGGAAACTACTAAACATAAACTTGCCAAGAAATCACAAACATCTAAAATTGCTGGGGTTGACTGCTGTGTCCTGTAAAAGAAATGAAACAAACTTTATGTGCACGGAGGAACATGAAGGCAGTCTCATCCTCATGTAGTTACAGGCATATGCAAGCATAGAACAGCCGGACCGCACACAAACATTTGTCAGTATAATCTTATAACGATTATAACTAAAGCACTCGCTAATTAACTGAAGGGCAATGTAGTTATTTCCCCTTCAATTCGGTATTTGCATATGAAACTAAACCATTACATACAACTGTAAGAACGAGACCAACAGCTTTCTTTTGTCATGTGATAAGAAGTGAGACACTGGAGAATATCGTGACAACTGGACAGATCAGTGGGGGAAAAGGCAGACCAAGAGAAACGATGCTGGATGGACTGAGACGGTGGCAATGCGGAAATTTCAACAGAGTAGATTTTGTGGACCAAGAAATGAGATCTGTGGAATGCCCGCGCCTGCTGGCAAGGCATGATGTGAGTGGCACCTTGCAGTCTTGACAGACCAAAGTATGTGAGTTGGAATGTGGCCAAAATTCCATCACAATGCCTGGGCAGAGCTTCAGAGAAACATGTGGTGCCCAAACGACATGTTCCCTCTCTCGGCCTAGTCCTGTGTATTCCAGAGGAATGGGTAACCAATACGTCTGGCACAAGGTAGGCTGCAGACGCTGGCGGCTCAGCGTCAACCTCCGAGACCTCGCCACCACGAGCAGGTGGCGAGTGGTGGCCAGACCCTGGAACCCAAGGGACCCGACTTAGAGGCGTTCAGCCAAGTCCCAGAGGTGAGGGCCTCGTACACGCCTGTACCGTAGGACGCGTACAACTGTCAATCACAAGTGTCCGGACCTTGTAAAGCGTGTACTACCGTCAGACTCCCCGCCTGACTTGTGCGGATCCCACCGACCACCGGGAATAGGCCCGCCGGAGATATCACAGGAGATATTGCTCGTCTTTTGCGAGCAAATCTCCCGTCCTTCCACTGTGCGGATCTCGCGACAACGAGAATAGGCCCGCCGGAGATATTGCTCGTCTGTTGCGGGCAAATCTCTACCGATGACTGACTGAATAAGTAAAGAAACGATAAAAGTAGTGGAATTCCTTCAATAGATCCTCGTTAAAGGGTTTAAAGTGTATTCATTCCAATTACGGGGCCTCGATAGAGTCCCGTATTGTTATTTTTCGTCACTACAAACCCACTCCCGGGAAGGCATGATGATGATGAATATATTTATATTGGGACCGCTATGGTGTAGCGGTTAGTGATCGGGGCCCGGTTCCTATCCTAGTCTGATTTATCAGGACAAACCTAACTTCATTACATGTAAGGTACACATAAGTACATGATTCCTTCACTCGCTTTGATGCGTATTCAATATACAATGCTAGCTCTCTACGTGTATAGACCAACGGGTTATGTGGTCAGTATCACGCCTTCTGTTTTTTTTTTTTTCTTATAACATTTCTACGAGTCGAAACACAACCTTGGATTTAGGAAAAACAAAGTATGCACCGATGCCATTTTTGCTGTTAGACAACTTATGGAAAAATCAATCGAATTCAATGAAACACTCTACTTAGCCTTTGTCGACCAAGAAAAGGCATTTGATAAAGTAGATAGAAACTAAGCTGTAGGAAATCCTTAAACAATATGGAATGAGAACACATCTAACAAACGTATGTAACAGCTTATACAACAACAGTGAATGCATAATGAGAGCAACTGAAGGACACTCAGAACCCTTCACCATAAGATCCGGAGTACGACAAGGTTGTGTCCTGTCCCCTCTCTTGTTTATAACATATATAGACAACATATGTAAAGAAACCAGCCAAACAGAGACCGCAAGAACACCGCATGATGAGAACACAGAAGAAGAACCATCTGCAAATATAACCATTAGAGAACTGCTGTTTGCGGACGACCAATGCACTAATAGCAAAATCAGAAGCTGAATTACAAGACCACATGAATAGTCTAAACGAAATGTGTAGGGATTATAACATGAAAATTAGCACAAGTAAAACAGAGGTATTGACTATAACTAAAGAAGAAACAGCAACGATTCACCTAAACGAACATCCCTTGAAACAAGTAAAGAGTTTCAAGTACCTAGGAAGTATAATATCATCAATAGGAAATCAGAAGACGAGATCGAAAATAGATGCAATAAGGCAAACCAACTCATTCGGACAAATGGCACCAATACTAAAGAACAAACATGTATCAATAACTACTAAGAAAGCACTTTACAACACAATCTTCCTATCCAACTCTATATTACCAATGGCAAACCTGGACAGTGACAGAAAAATGAGAAAAGAAAAATCACAACAACAAAATGAGATTCCTGAGAAGAATACTCAATGTATCAAGAAGAGATAAGATCAGAAATGAAGAAATCAGGACTAAAGTGGAGGTTGAAGCTGCTCTAGATTTTATTAGAAGGCAGAAAGTCAAATGGTTTTGCCATGCAAGTAGGTTACTAACTAACAGTATACCACAACAAGCAATGATGTACAGAACAGAGTGAAGCAGAAGAAGAGGCCGACCACGCGATAGACACATGGAATAACAGAGTCCTTGGGAATATCTATACATGAAGCCCATAAGCTGGCACTCTCCCGCTGTTTATTCTCCACCTCGACACCGCAAGGTACAAGAGGAACATGATAAGATGAGATGAGATGAACATTTCTAGTACCCATGTTAGCATAGATGGACCGTGGAGAGAAGGTTAATGTTAAACCATTCATTATCGATGAGGATTTGGTCACATCACCTCCTGCCGGGCAGCCAAACGTGTTAGTTACTGTTCTTCAATATATCATGTGAAATGCCGATAAGCGTGTGCGGTCATGTTTTGCCTTCTCACTCAATCACCAGAGTCGTGGATCAGCTCAATGTTCCTGTCTCGACCATGTCACGTGGCACACCATCCAGGTTTTTACTTCTCGGTCTTCCCCTTGGTCTCTTCCCTTCGATATTGCCCGTCGTCACCAAGTTCTCCAAGTCACTTCTGCTCATAACATGGCCAAAATATTTTCACTGTCTACGTCTAATGCCTCTAATCAGTTTACGATCTTCATTTGTTTCTTGAAGGACGTGTTCATTTTTGTGTCTGTCTGTCCGTGGTATTCTTTGCATTATCCTCAGAAACCACATTTCCACAGCCATCAGATGTTTTTCAGCTTGACTGCACATACATGCTCCGGCCTCATCTTCAACCGCCAGCCAAGGTTTCCAATACTAGTGATGCCAACTGCAGTCTGTGCATGTACTTATTTAGCCTTCCCACGCGGAGTACTGAGTGCTAGCCAGATGCTGCCACACCATTCTCTCTAGACTGATTATTTATCTGTTTTCTACACTGTACACAAGATACCAAATGATCCTGACCACGGCTTCATTATTTTGCAAGCAATAGCCCATCCATAGCAAGAGAGGGTCAACCAGAGAGACGAATGGAGACGGATTGTATCTGCAGCAAAGAACCTCAATGGGTCGGAACGCTGAAAAAGAAGAAGAAGAAGAAGAAGAAGAAGAAGAAGAAGAAGAAGAAGAAGAAGAAGAAGAAGAAGAAGAAGAAGAAGAAGAAGAAGAAGTAGAAGAAGAAGAAGAAGAAGAAGAAGAAGAAGAAGAAGAAGAAGAAGAAGAAGAAGAAGAAGAAGAAGAAGAAGAAGAAGAAGAAGAAGAAGAAGAATAGCCCTCCCAACGGTGCAGACCCAGTCAGTCATTTCCAAAATCACTAGCTGGGAAAACGATCGAACAGATGCTCCCTATTTTTGATTCTTTACTTGAAGCATGCCAGCCTTCACCCGTCTAGAAGCATAATTATGCTGCATGGGCAACACATAGTCTCTACAATTCAACCTAGGAATTGTGCTATGGAGAGGTATAATTCCATCCCTGGTTCCGACCATGGGATGTAGTTATTATGCTTTTTGTTTTTAATTGAAGCACAGTGTAACAAAATATCTAACCGTCTGTTAAGACGGCAAGGTATTAGTATAAAATTGTAGATGTGTCGTCATCTAGTTTGTAGTGGAGAAATCCTTCTTTATTATGAGCTTCGTGTTTGTCATATAAAGAAACAACAGCCGACAAGAACAAGATAAACTAAGATGCTTTACCTACCTTAAAGACACTAGTTTTATTGTCACGTTTCCAGTAGATCTTGTCTCTGGTGGCATGAATTTCTGCTATAACAGGATCGGGGTAGTCCGATTGAAATGTCAGTCGTCTCTTTCGAACTTTTTTGGTACCACGCTTCGAAAAGAATTCTTTCACGGCATTCCAAAGATATGAGAAAGCACCAAGTATTCTTGTACGGATACTATTGAGAATCCGTCGAGGTGGACTAGGATTTTCATCGCTGTTGGGAGTGGGTGACGAACCAGACTGATCTTCTTTTCTGTCCTTAAAGCTGCCGAATATGGACCGTATCTGTGAGAGTCGACTGCTATTACGAGAGACAGTGCCCGATGTGGATTCACCTTCCATCGATGTGTCTGAAGATGGCGTTTCAGAATAATAGGTATCCTCAGCATCTGCATACTCAGAGTGTCTTCGGTGGGAAGATTTACTTGTAGATTTATGTCCATCCATCCTGAGACTCGAAACTGTCCAGCTTTGTGTTGCAGTGCACGATCGTATTCCAACATATAGAAGACTATAAACAACAGCTTCAATAGAAATAGACGTACCTGATCATCTCCATTTTTCAATTTGTTATTTTAAATTGTATGGTGGATGTCGATAATTTGAGAAATTGCACTGTGATGTGCAATGGCTGTTGTATGAGCAGAAATATTATTATGCAGTTTTTGTTCTTGCCAAATAGGGACCCGATCTTTTTCTTATGCCTATAATTGATGCCTTCAAACAGCGCCTATGCCAATTAGGTTTTGATGATCTGCAACCCAAAATAAATAGTAGCAGTAGTAGTAGTAGTAGTAGTAGTAGTAGTAGTAG
Organism: Cepaea nemoralis; assembly: GCA_014155875.1. NCBI lineage: Eukaryota > Metazoa > Mollusca > Gastropoda > Stylommatophora > Helicidae > Cepaea > Cepaea nemoralis. The sequence goes on along the minus strand of JACEFZ010024168.1, from coordinate 88,654 downwards.
TAGTAGTAGTAGTAGTAGTAGTAGTAGTAGTAGTAGTAGTAGCAGCAGCAGCAGCTGTTGTTGTTGTTGTTGTTGTTGTTGTTGTTGTTGTTGTTGTTGTTGTTGTTGTTGTTGTTGTTGTTGTTGAGATAAGAATAGTAAGAGAGGAGTTCTATAAGTCGAAATTCCGAGGATATATCCTCACAGATCCGTGTTTGAGGTTTAAATCTTGCTGCTGGTCGATAATTGGGTCCACCCTAGGCGCCGGAGGTATGAATCCCGCTGTGTCAGGATCTGTTAATGTAACATTGAATCGACCGCTAAGTCATCGCTTTCCGTCAGGGATGTGTGGTGGAAATATCGATATTGTAAATTACCTGCGCTTTCGACATATGGTGCTATTAATCAGATCGCCGTTATATGTTAACAAAGGAGAGATCGATTGAGTCGTTTGTCTGCCGATATGGGAGAGGTCGCCTGGTCCGCGCGTTACTCTGTATTGCCCATAGCACCAGCTTTCCTATAGCGGTTAAAGTGGTATTTAGTGGACGGTGCTTCAACACTATCACTACACAGTATAAATGAAATAAGTAAAAAATAAAGATGGTTGGTATTACATGGTTGTAGTGGGTATGACTTAGTGTCATTCGTTGTTAAGCGGAGAGTCAGCGGAGGAGTAACTATATAAGTGCTTCTGATAATTGTTAAGGGGTGAGCGAGTGGCGGAGTGGTTAAATAAATACGTCGGTGCCTTCCTAAGACACAGAGGAGTTGCTAGGTAAAGGCTTCAGGTCGTTGTTAAGGGGTATGTGAGTGTAGAAATAGCGAGATAACTGCTTCCGAACATTGTTAAGAGGAAGGCGATTGGCGGAGTGGATAGATAAGTACGTCGGTTCTTGGTAAGAGCCAGGGTGATCAAGCGGAGGAGTGGGTATATAAAGGCATGGAGGTTACCACCGACAAATTCAACGCATAATTGCGGCTTCAGTCACCAGAAGACCTAGAATACATACGTTATTTGTCTTTTGTAAAGAGGTCGACTGTTTATTATAATGGTGGTTGCTATTATCTGTAGTGGATGGGACTTAAACACTGTCATCATAACATTGGTGCTGTTTTAGGGATACAATCCTCGAGCTCGAACTGTGTAGCAGTGTACATTCAGGACACATGGGTAATGGCTACAACTGGTCAAAGGTGTCGTTGCTTCCGGTTGCAAGCATACGGGTACATCCGGGAAAAGTCGGTAATGTCTACATTCAGTCAAAGATGGCATTGCATCTTCTCACATGGGTAAGGGAACGGTGTTCTGTTCGCAGTCAAATCAGAGGACCTAACTCGTGGTGATCACCATGAACTGGAGTGATTCTTCTACCTCGTCAACAGGGCGTTGGAAGTTTTAAATGGTCTCCCTTCTCTCGCTTTTCTATGTCCGCGTCGTCCCAGGTTCACCAAGTAACTAGCAAAAACATACATGAAGCTACTACTATCAAGGCATCTATACACCACAAGGCAGATTCGAATATAGTATACGCAACTATAACCAGTTCAGCCTAGTATCCGACTAACCCTTTTTCATAGACATAGAGAATAGATGTGAGCATCAATGCCAGTCGGGGAAGGCACGTCTTTTACTTAACAGCTAGAGGGCCATACACCGACGAGTGTTTAGCTCATTTTATCACCTGTATAATATTACACACGAATACAACAAGCTGCCCCGGTTCAGTCTTAGGCGTTTCATATTACATGAAATATCACGTGCCCGCTGTCCTGACCAGAAAAGTTATCGCGTCTCAGAGCAGATATTTATACTTTCATTCTCTTCTGTCTGGCCAAATGTCTTTGCATCTTTCCCCAGAAACCCATTTCCAATTCAAATATATGTTTTTCAATGTGTTGTCTTATTGCCACGTTTCACATCCAGACAAAAGTACAGGTTCTATGTAACACTTCATCATTCAAATAAGACATTATGTTAGCCAAATGATTAAAATGGTTGGCCAAATACAGAAATATATCGACCAAATTTATAAAATATAGGAAAATTTGTTACCCAAACTAAAAAAAAACTCTTGGTCAAAATAAGAAATATCTCAAGCAAGATTATAAAAAGTAGGAACAAATACTAGTCAAACTAATAAAAATGTTGGCCAAATACAGAAATATCCCCACCAAACTGATAGAAAGTTGGAAAATGTGTATGTCAAATGGGAAAAATAATGACCAAATACAGAAATATCTCGACCAAATATATAAAAAGTGAGCGAAAATATTGACCGAATTAAGAAATGTTTCACTCAAACTTATAAAAAGTCGGCAAAATGTTAGCCAAATGAAATAAAATGCTAACCAAACTTATAAATAGCTCATTTAACCTTTTAAAAAGTAGATTAATGTGTTAGCCAAGTAAGTAAAATAGTGGTTAAGTACAGAATGTTCGCAAATAATCTTATGAAACGAAGGGGGAAAATGTTGGCTGAATTAAGAAATATTTCACTCAAACTTATAAAATGTAGGGAAAAAATGTTAGCTAAATAAATTAAAAGGCTGACCAAACTTATAAATATCTCATCCAAACTTATAAAAAGTAGGAAAACGTGTTAGCCAGATGGGAAGAAAACAAAATATTGGCTGAATTAAGAAGTATTTCACAAAAACTTATAAAATGTAGGGATAAATATTTATAGCCAAATCAACTAAAATGCTGACGAAAATTTCAAAAATGTCAACTGAAATAAGTAAATATGTTAGCCAAATTAATAAAGATGTTGGCCAAAATAAGAAACAGCTCGATAAAACGTATATGTCAGAAATATGACAGCCAAATCAAGAAATATGTCGACCGAAGTAATAACATATGCAAAACTACGGACAAACTAAGAAATGTGAATGACAAAATAAGAAACAAAATGATTACTAAAAGGAGACAAATAATTGCCGAATTAAGAAAGATTATGTTCAATATAAGAAATATGTACACCAAAATAAGAAATATGTCGACCAAACGTATAAATATATCACCGAAAAAAGAAACTATGTTTGTTATCCAAAATTGTTAGCCAAATGGGAAAAATACTGGTCAAGTAAAGAATTATCTCGTCCAAATGTTTACATGTCGACCAAACTTATAAATATCTTCGCCAAACTTATGAAAAATAGGAAACATTGTTAATCAAATGTGAAAAATATCGGCCACAGAGAGAAATATTTCAATTCAACTTATAAAAAGTAGGAAAATTTGTCAGCCAAAATGGGATAATGTCAGTCTAATACAGAAATATCTCAACCAAACTCATACAAAGTAGGAACAAATATTGGCCTTGTAAAGAATAGCTCATCCAAAATTATAAAAAGTAGGAAAATGTATTAGCCACATGGGGAAAATATTGTTCAAACTAAGAAACATGTCGACCGAAGCAGGAAAAACGTGAAGCAAAGTAATAAAAATGTTGGGTAAATACAGATATATGTCGACCAAACTTATAAAATCCTCCATAAAACGTATTAAAAGTATTAAACTTTGCTAACCAAATATCAAAATATATCAGCCAAATGCAGAAATATCTCAACCAAATTTATGAATAGTATGAAACTTTGTTAACCAATTATGAAAATATTTCAGCCAAATACAGAGATATCTCAACAAAACTTATGAAAAGTAGAAAAATATGTTAATGAAATGGGGAAAATATTGACCATGTAAAGAAGTGTCTCATCCAAATTTATATATAGTAGGGAAATGTGTTAGCCAAATGGGAAAAATATTGACCAAGTGAAGAAATATCTCATCCAAATTTATAAAAATTAGGAAACAATTTTTAACCAAAGACGATAAAAACAAAGACAATATTCTTTTTTCACATTTGGTTAAGATATTTTCCTAATTTTGTATAAATTTGGATGAGATATTTCTTCACTTGGTCGATATTTTTCCCATTTGGCTAACACATTTTCCTACTTTTGAGTTTGGATGAGACATATCTCTACTTGGCAAATATTTTTCCCATTTGGTTAACATATTTTCACACTTTTCATAAGTTTGGTTGAGATATTTCTATATTTGGCTGATATATTGTCATAGTTGTGTAACAACGTTTCCTACTTTTCATAAGTTTGGCGGAGATTTTTATAAGGTTGGTCGACATATTTCTGTATGTACCCATCATTTTTATTACTTTGCTTCACGTATTCTCCTACTTGGGTTGACATGTTTCTTAGTTTAAACAATATTTTACCCATTAAGCTAACACATTTTCCTTCTATGTATAATTTTGAATAACCTATATTTACTTGGCCAATGTTTTTTTTGTACTTTTTATAAATTTGGTTTAGTTATTTCTGTATTTGGCCGACATTTCTCCCAGTTTGGCTGACAAATGTTCCTACTTTTTATAAGTTTATTTGACATATTTCTATCTTTGGTCGATATTTTTTCACATTTGGTTAACAAAGTTTCCTACTGTTCATAAGTTTGGCGGAGACATTTATAAGTTTGGTTGACATATTTCTGTACATGGCCAACAATTTTGTTTGTTTGGTTAAGATATTTTCCTATTTTTTATAAGTTTAGATGCGATATTTCTTTACTTGACTAATATTTTTTCCTATTTGGTTAACAAATATTCCTACTTTTTATACTTTTGTTCAAATATTTCTTTACTTGACCAATATTGTTCCCTTTTGGCTAACAATTTTGCCTACTTTTTATAAGTTTGGCCGAGATATTTCTAAATTTGGCCAACATTTTTTAATACTTAGCTAACTTATTTTCTTATTTAAGTGACATATTTATAAGTTTGGTTGACATAATTCTTATTGTGGTTTACATGTTTCTTAGATGTAACATTATTTTTCTTAATTCGGCAATTATTTTTCTCTTTTTGGTAATCATTTTTTCTTACTATGTCATTCATATTTGTTTGTTTGCCCATGGTTTTGCATATTTTATTACATCTGTATACATATTTCTTGATTTGAATGACATATTTTCTTACTTTTAATACGTTTTGACGAGCTATTTCTTATTATGGCCAACATCTTTATTAATTTGGCTAACATATTTTCTTATTTCGGTTTACACATTTATAAGTTTGGTCAGACTTTTCGTTGATTTGGCTAACATTTTCCCCCTACTTTTCATAAGTTTAAGTGAAATATTTATTTTAATTTGCCAATATATTGTTTTTCCTTCTGGCTAACACGTTTTCCTACTTTTCGTAGGTTTGGATTAGTTATTTATACGTTTGGCTAGTCTTTTAGTTGATTTGGCTAATATTTTCCTGACATTTTGATAAGTTTGAGTGAAAAATGTCTTAATTCGGTCAACATTTCTCCCATACTCTTTAAACATTTGATCGAGATGTCTCTGTATTTGGTCAACATTTTCCCCTTTAGGCATACACATTTTGATAATTTGTACAAGTTTGGTGGAGATAGTTCTGGATTTAGTCCACACCTTTCCCTATTTTGACTAAAGTATTTTGAAAATTTTTATAAGTGTGGTCATGAGAAAGAGACAAGCAACTTTCTTTGGTCATGTAATGAGAAGATAGGCATTGGAGAACATCGTGACAACTGGAAAGATCGAGGGGAAGAGAGGCAGAGGCAGACCTAGAGAAATGATGCTGGATGAATTGAGACGGTGGCACGGAGGAATATCAGCAGCAGAGTTGATCCAGAAAACCAAAGACCGAGATCTGTGGAGAGCCATGAACGCATACGCCAGCCGGCACGGCACTTGATGATGATGATAGTCGAGATATTTCATATTTTGTTCATCATTTTTAATTAGTTTGGTTACAATTTATTTCCTACTGTTTATAATGTTGGTGGAGATATTTCTTATTTTGGCCAACAGTTTTATTGGTTTTGCTAACAATTTTCCTACTTTTTATAAGTTAGGTCGAGATATTTATGTATTTGGCCAATTTTTTTTTAGTTTGACTAATATTTTTTCCTACTTTTTATAAGCTTTGTTGAGATATTTATTATTTTGACCAAGAGTTTTATTAGTCTGGGTAACACATTTTCCTATATTTTATAAATGTGGTCGACATATTTCTGTATTTGGCCACCGTTTATAATAATTTAGCTAAGATATGTTCTTATTTGAATGTTGAAGTGTTACATAGAACCTGTACTTTTGTCTGTATGTGAAACGTGGCAATGAGCCGACACATTGGAAAACATATATTGTAATTGGAAATGGGTTTCTGGGGAAAGATGCAAAGACCCCTTTGGCCAGACAGAAAAATTAATGAAAGTGTAAGTGTCTGCTCTGAGACGCGATAACTCAGAGTTTAGGACAGCGGGCACGTGATATGTCATGTTACATTAGTCGCCTAATATTGAACTGAGGCAGCCTGTTGTGTTCGTGTGTAATATTATACAGGTGATAAAATTAACTAAAAACTCGTCGGTGTATGACCCGCTAGCTGTTAGTAAAAGGTACGCCTTCCCCGACTAGCATCCATGCTCACATTTCTTCTCTATGTCTATGAGAAAGGGTTGGTCTGACACTGGGCTAAACTGGTTATAGTTGCGTGTACTATATTCGAAACTGCCTTGTGGTGTATATATGCTTTGGTAGTAGAAGTTTCATGTTTTTTGCTGGTACTTGGTGACGCTAGGACGACGCGGACATAGAAAAGCGAGAGAAGGGAGACCATTTTAAACTTCCGACGCCCTGTTGACGAGGGAGCAGAATCACTCCCATACATGGTGGTCATCACAAGTTGGGTCTCCTGGTTCGACAGCCAATAGAACACCGTGACCTTACCCATGTTACATGATACAACGCCATCTTTAACCGGATGTAATCATTACTCACTTTTCCCGGATGTATCTTTATGCCTGCAACCAGAAACAACGACCCGTGTGACCGGTTAACATTACCCATGTTTCCTGGATGTACTCCGTCATACAGTTTGAGGTCGAGGATTCTATCCCTAATACAGCACCAATGGAACGATGATAGAGTTTAAGTTACTTCCACTACAGATGATAGTAGCCACCATTATAATAAACAGTCGATTGCTTTACAATAGACATATAATAAATATATCATAGGTCTTTAGACGACTGAAGCCGCAATTATGCGTTGAATTTGTCGGTGATAGACCTCCATGTCTTTATTTACCCACTCCTCCGCTCGATCACCCTGGCTCTTACCAAGGAACAGACGTTTTTATCTAGCCGCACTGCCCCTCTCCCACCTCTGAACAATGATAGGAAGCAGATATCTAGCTATTCATACACACACCTACCCATTATCAACGAACTGGAGCCTTTATCTAGCAACTCCTCTGTCTCTTAGCAAGAAATCGACGAATTTATTTAGCTCTGAGACACTCGCTCACCCCTTAACAATTGTCAGAAGCACTTATCTAGCTACTCCACCGCCTACCCACCTCGTAACAACGAATGACACTAATTCATACCTACCACAACCAGTAATACCGACCATCTTTACTTGTTTTACCTTTTTAATTTGTATTGTGTGATGATAGGTTTAAACACCGTCCACTAAAGGCCACCATTAACCGCTATAGGAATGCTGGCACTGTGAGCAATACAGAGTAAAGCGCGGGCCAGGCAACCTCTCCCGCATAGGTAGACACACGACACAATCGATCTCTCCTTTGTTAACATATAACGGCGATCTGATTAATAGCACCATATGTTGCCAGCGCAGGTAATTTAAATATCGATATTTCCACCACACATCCCTGACGGAAACCAATGACTTAGCGGTCGATTCAATGTCACATTAACAGACTCCAACTCAGCAGGATTCAAACCTCCGTCGTCTAGGGTGGACACAGTTATCGACCAGCAGCGTGATTCAAACCTCAAACGACGCCTATGGCACCACCTAGCACAGTTACAAACTCGAGCAACACCATACTACCCCACAACAAAGTGAGATTCGAACCTGTTGCATGGTAGGGAAAAAAATAGACACTCCAGTTACACACTAGTGATACCCCACCACATGACCAGCTAGACACCCCTACACGCTGCTGACTGGTAACCTTACCAACGGAAAAAGCACCGAGATTCAAAACATTCACCTACATCTAGGGAGGGGGGGGCGCTAGGGTACCAACTAGACACACGACCTCCAACCCGCACATCACCACTTGTTTATATTTCTAAACATAACACTAACGCCAGTCTAACACCCCACCAGCTGTCATCATCACAACTAATTAACAAAAATATAACCAATTTTTCTTCTACCCATCAACCTCCCCACTGAAATTCGAACCCGCACCTCAACCCGACCACCCCGCCCTAGATACACGACTCAGTTGACCTCTCCGCTGTTAATTAAATACAACGATCTGATTCATAATGCCAGCTGGCGCTACCAGCGACCTTCACCCTGCGATTCGAACCCGTAACTCATATACAAATGCGGGCAATATCGATTTTTTTGTTATAGGTATTGTACACCGAACTTAACAACCCATAGATACGAATCACATGACGTAACAGCCCACACAAAAATCCATTATTCATAAATTATACCAGATCGGAGGATACCGTTTTCTTGCACAACAACCTTACCTCACAAAAGAACTATACAGGAGGATATATCTTCGGATTTGAAAGGATATATCCTCGGGTTTTCGACTCGTGAAACTCCTCTCTTACTACTGATAAGTCGCAATAGTAGAAGTAGTAGTATTAGCAGTATTAGCAGCAGTAGTAGTAGTAGTAGTAGTAGTAGTAGTAGTAGTAGTAGTAGTAGTAGTAGTAGTAGTAGTAGTAGTAGTAGTAGTAGTAGTAGTAGTGGTGGTGGTGGTGGTGGTGGTGGTGGTGGTGGTGGTGGTGGTGGTGGTGGTAGTAGTAGTAGTAGTAGTAGTGGTGGTGGTGGTGGTGGTGATTGTAGTAGTAGTAGTAGTAGTAGTAGTAGTAGTAGTAGTAGTAGTAGTAGTAGTAGTAGTAGTAGTAGTAGTAGTAGTAGTAGTAGTAAGTGTTATTGTTGTTGTTGTTGTTGTTGTTGATGGTGTTGTTGTTGGTTGAAGGTTAGTTGCATATCCTTTTAAGGACATCCTTCCTAGCATTTACCGGCTATTTGTGATTGTCTAGTCAAGGTTGCATTCAGTGGTTTGCTGTTGCTTTCCTTGTGAAAATCAGCGGACAGCGACCTGCTTCTAAACTGCCGGGTCTGACCTCGAACACGGTATGTCAAGATTGTGAAACTGTGTTCACTATCCCAAAGCCACCGACACCGATAATAATAATATTGATAATAGTGACAATCATAAGGAAGGTATCTCATCTCATTACATCATTTTTCTCTTGTACCTTGCGGTGTCGAGGTGAAGTAGAAACAGAGGGAGAGTGCCCGCTTATGGGTTTCATGTATCTATATTAATATGGACTCTGTTATTCCCTGCGTCCATCATTTACGTGGTCGGCCATCTTCCTCTGCTTCCCTCTGGTCTGTACATCATTGCTTGTTGTGGTATACTGTTAGTTGGTAACCTATTTGCATGGCCAAACCATTTGACTTGCTGCCTTCTAATAAAATCTAGTGCAGCTATAACCCCCACTTTAGTCCTGATTTCTTCATTTCTGATCTTATCTCTTCTTGATACATTGAGTATTCTTCTCAGGAATCTCATTTCTGTTGTTGTGATTTTTCTTTTCTCTTTTTCTGTCATTGTCCAGGTTTGGCATTGGTAACATAGAGTTTGTAGGAAGATTGTGTTTTAAAGTGCTTTCTTAGTAGTTATTGATACATGTTTGTTCTTTAATATTGGTGCCATTTGTCCAATGAGTTGGTTTGCCTTATTGCATCTATTTTCGATCTCGTCTTCTGATTTGCCATTTGATGATATTATACTTCCTAGGTACTTGAAACTCTTTACTTGTTTCAAGGGATGTTCGTTTAGGTGAATCGTTGTTGCTTTTTCTTCTTTAGTTACAGTCATTACCTCTGTTTTACTTGTGCTAATTTTCATGTTATGTTCCCTACACATTTCAGTTTAGACTATTCATGTGGTCTTGTAATTCAGCTTCTGATTTTGCTATTAGTGCTTGGTCGTCCGCAAACAGGAGTTCTCTAATGGTTAGATTTGCAGATGGTTCTTCTTCTGTGTTCTCGTCATGCGGTGTTCTTGTGGTCTCTGTTTGGCTGGTTTCTTTACATATGTTGTCTATATATGTTACGAACAAGAGAGGGGAGCAGGACACAACCTTGTCGTACTCCGGATCTTATGGTGAAGGGTTCTGAGTGTCCTCCAGTTGCTCTCACTATGCATTCACTGTTGTTGTATAAGCTTCTACATAGGTTTGTTAGGTGTGTAGTCACTCATTATTGTTTAAGGATTTCCCACAGCTTGTTTCTATCTACTCTATCAAATGCCTTTTCTTGGTCGACAAAGGCTAAGTAGAGTGTTTCATTGAATTCGATTGATTTTTCTATAAGTTGTCTAAGAGCTAAAATGGCATCTGTACATCCTTTGTTTTTTCCTAAATCCAAGTTGTGTTTCCCTTAGCTGGGGTTCTATAGTAGTTCGTAATCTTTTCTCAAGAATTTTGCAAATTATTTTCCCAGTATGACTCAACAGTGAAATGCCTCTGTATTGTGTGCAGTCTCTTTTGCTGCCTTTTTTTTTTCCAAATTGGGATAATTATGATGTTTCCCCAGTCTCGTGGTGTCTGTTGTTCTACCCAAACATGGTTGAATAGTCTATGTAGCCATGCTGTTCCTACTCTCTTGCTGCTTTAATTAGTTCATTTGGTATTTCATCTTTTCCTGGTGATTTGTTCAATGGGGCTAATCTGACCGCTTCAATAATTTATTCTTTCAGTATGTCTGGTTCTAGTTCTTCAGTGGCATCCTTGTCGGTTTCTTGAATTCCTGTGACATCTGATGGGATGTTGAGAAGTTGTTCGAAGTACTGTTCCTATCTTACTAGGATTTGTTTTGTTCACTTATTGGTTCTCCATTTTCGCTGTTAATTATTTCAGTCGGGTCAAAGGGTTCTCCTCTGGTTCTCATTGCACTTATCTTTTTATAGAAGTTTCTAGTTGCCTACTTGTAGTTTTCAGTTAGGCTTTCTCCATACCCCTCCCCCTAACCTTTTTGTTGTTCTCTCTTTACTATTATATTCGCATGTCTTCTCGCTATTCTATATTCTATGTAATCGCATTCCTGTTTGCTCTTTGACCACTGTTTATATTTTTCCTTTTTGTCTTTTACAGCTTTCTTTACTTCTGCGTTCCACCAACTTGTTGTTTTCTTTATCCATGTTTTGCGTTTTTTCCTGGTTCCACATGTTATTTTTGCAGTATTTAAAATGCTTGATTTGTATACCTCCCCTAATTCTTCCACTGTCTTTTTTTTCTATAGGTAATTTTACAAAGATATCAGTTAGTTCTTTTTCGTAATTTTCCCTCACTGTATCGTCTCTGATGTTTCTTAAGTTTACTGATTCGCATGGCGTGTATTTCCTGGACTTTGCTTTCTTCTACTGCTGGTTCTTATTGTGGCAACGACTGCTTTGTGGTCTGTGTTTATACTTAAGCCTTTGCATCTAATATATATCTCTCTCTCTCTCTGTTATTTCTTGTTAATATAAAATCAGTTTGGCTTTTAGAATCTAGATCATTCCATTTGTACCAGATGTATATTTGTGAGTCTTGGTGTTTATAGAATGTATTTGTTATATAGAGGTCGTGTTGGCTGCATAGCTCTATCAGTCTACTTCCGTTATCATTTCTTTCATTATGTTAGTCTCCAAATGCTCCAAAATGTTTTCTATGCCCACTCTGTTGTGTCCTAGTCTTGCATTTAATTTCCCCATAACTATGATATTGTCCTGCTTATCTATTTTATTTAGCACGTCATGGATGTCTTCGTAAAATTCCTCGCATTCTTGCTCATTATAGTTTGTATTACATGGTGCGTATATTTGTACATATGTTGAAATTGTTTGTTTTTTAGTCTCACTATTATGATTCTTTCTTATATATATTTTATTTCTAGTATTCCTCTTTCGAGCCGTGGTTCAATTATTATCCCCACACCGTGTCTTGATCTTTCTTGTTGCTCCACTCCAGAGCAGACAGACGTGTGACTGTGGTGGATCCCCATGCATCCTTCCCATTTTATTCTGGTGTCCGCTATTCCCAATATTCAAATTTTCCTCTCTTCCATTGTTTCTATAAGTTCTTCTTCTTTACTACAAAAACATTACCGGAATAATAATAATAATAATAATAATAATAATATTGATGATGATGATGATGATGATGATGATGATGATGATGATGATGATGATGATGATGATGATGATGATGATGATGAAGGTAACAATAATAATAATTTTGATAATGATAACAATAATAATAATAATGATAATGGTGATAATAATAATAATAATAATAATAATAATAATAATAATAATAACAATAATAATAATAATAATGTTGATAACGCGTATAATGATAATAACAATTCTGATAATGACAATAATAATCAATATTGTAATAATAATGTTGATGATAATAATAATGATAATAATAATTTTGATGATGATGATGATGATGATGATTAAAATAATAATAGTAAATATTATATTGCATACAAAACTCGTGTTTGGGAACCAATGATGCTCAATTCGTGCATACTCCTGGCTGTACACAAACTTAAGATCGTCGCCAAAAGTCAGTATAGTGGCAGTGAAATATTTTATTACATCAGCTAAAATGTGGCCTGCTAATGATTAGAATAGTTAAATCTGCCTCTCAAAAGACGTAGTGAAATTCCATTTGTTTGTTTGTTTTTTTGTTTTTTTTTGGTTCATAACTTTAAAAAAATAACAACAACACTTATTTCCACAGACAAAGCTACATATCAACCAAAAAGTACAATAAAAAATGATAACATTCAAAAGTGCCACAAACTGTTCATACGCTGGTTCCATAAATAAGAATAGTTGGACTGTTCAAATAAGACGTAGGCTGGCCATAGCATTAAACAGGTTAAACAGTGCTGATAGCCGATAATGTAACACTACCAAACAATTACAAGTGAACTTTTGGACATATTGCACCCTTTCTGTGGCAACATACGGTTGTGCTATATAAACCATTCCGCAATCACTAAAGAAGACTGTCACAACGGAAGGGTTGTAAGGGGGTGAGGCAGGGGGCGGGGGATTAAAATAGAATATGCTGGACAGTTTGATATCATAACATGAAGGAACGTCGGTATTAAAAACGATTGACAACACACGATACAGAAGGTTGCGGACAGACATGATCACTAACACATCATGGCATGGACTATAAGATGGAAAAGAAAAATATAGAGGGAACAGTTTGACATCATAACATGATAAAACTTCGGTATAAGATCGATTGATTGATTGATTGATTGATTGATTTAGGAACCAAACTTCGGTATAAGAAATGATTGACGGGCACAAGAAACAGAAGGTTGCGGACAGACATGATCACTGACACCAATTAGCATGGACATATAAGAAGGAAAAGAATAACATCAAGGCTTTATAACTTACATATTGCATAAGTGTTTTTTTTTTTTAGAAAATCGTGTATAAAGAAGAAGTATATTGGCATTCCACAAGTTCCAAACATCGAAGAAATGTGGCTCATTAACAGGTTCGTGTATTGAACTATTTGACCTCGTTAAACTTCAAAGTGGATGGTAAAAAACAATATTGCGGGAAATGTTACTGGTAAAAACAGTCAGGGGCCAATTAGCACGAAGGTGGACACCGGGCAATAAAGACACCCCCGAAAATAAAAACAGAAGAGGCAGGGGAACGAACAAAAGATCGAGAGTAATTCCCGTCGGGCTGTGATTATAGAGAGGTTCTCCAAAATACCTGCTACATGAACAATGCTGCAACCTAGGCGTGAACCAGGGGTTGGTAAGATTATCAATACAATGAATCTCATATTGTTATACTATAATGCAGAGTATTGGTCTTTCTTTGATGTCTTGTGAGCCCATACGAGATGTATGTGTGTGTGTGTGTGTGTGTGTGTGTGTGTGTGTGTGTGTGTGTGTGTGTGTGTGTGTCTATGTGTGTGTGTTTTATATATGCTTTTAGAGTAAGTTTACAAGTGAAGATACATATGTTTTAAACAAAAGGTACCAGTTTTACAAACACAATGATGTATGTGTATTTGGTATGAGACAGACAGACAGACAGACAGACAGACAGACAGACGGACGGACGGACGGACAGACGGACGGACAGACAGACAGACAGACAGACAGACAGACAGACAGACAGACAGACAGACAGACAGACAGACAGACAGACAGACAGACAGACAGACAGACAGACAGAGATAGTCACTGATATAAATAACGGATAGTTAACATATGCGTTAAAATTCTGTGACTTGACTCCACCACACAAAAGAACATGAGTGGAACAGTTAAGAATGTAATTACACGACCCCTTAAAACGGTATGACACGTAGTGGGTATATTGTGCTATCCCTATAATTTTAACCAATCGCACTCGTTAGATGATGCTGTCAATATTACATCTGTCGTCTTCACTTCCCAGAAATATTCTGGTGTCCATTTTAGGCTGGGTCTTCCTGTGAGCCACGTCTAAGGAAAACAATCCCCGTCTCACATTCGAACATATGAGGGAGGCAAGCGTATTAGCCAAAGCGATAGCGGGGCTTCCTGAGTGCGACTGGCCAAGAATTAATCTAGGACTGGTGAAAATCCGACGAGTAGAGAGGTTTCAATAATAAGGGACACGAGCATCTAAACCGGCACCATGACACATAATAATGGCGCCGAGGATGGTTATGGCACATGTGGACATCGCGCCACTTTTCAACAATGGTCACAGAAGGAGCGGATTCTCCACCTCCCACCCCTCCCCTTCTTTTACCCTCCAAAGCTACGCCACCAATCTTATTCAACCCATGCGAGGTAGATGGGGCAAGACAATGTTCACAAAAGAAGCCTTGAACTAATATGCCATCAGAGATCGTTGTTAGTAAATTCTTGGTAAAACATCCGATGACTTGGTTTGGTGAGACGCCTCTGTAAAACTGAGTGTTAACGCTTACGTCCGATGCATTAGCGTTAAGGTCTTCTATGTTGTGAAAGAACCTTGCCTCCGAAGTGAGGCTCATGTAGATAGAGATTTACCGCCCGCGTAGTACCGAAATGACAAAACCACGTGACAGCGATGCCGAGCTATGATTGAATGCTTCAGCACAAGAACTAGCGGTGTATGCAAAACCAATATGGGAATTTCACCACCGCGGAGAGAAACAATAGATTATAACCATCTTTGATTCAAGACACAGCAATGTGCTGGTAATGTTTCCTGAATATGATTTACGTATTTGAGTCATCAGACTCGAACCAATTTGCTCAGGGGAGTAGGGCAAAGGTGTAGGCAATGCTGGATACTACAGTCACAATGTAAGCAGTAGATTTTTAAAAACAAGAGAAGAAGAAGAAGAAGAAGAAGAAGAAGAAGAAGAAGAAGAAGAAGAAGAAGAAGAAGGAGGAGGAGGAGGAGGAGAAGGAAGAGGAGGAGGAGGATGCAGTATATATAAATTATGAATTACACAACCACTACACCTGCTTCTCACTGATTGATGATGTTACCGTATATCCTCAGGTTAATCTACCAATATCAATTAAGTATTCTTGCTAATTTGCACCTGATTGTCAGTCTACATAATGATAATTCTGTGCCTTGAACGATGTTTGTTCTACTAGTTTTCCAAACAACACATATTACATGTTTAGATTAATGATGCTTATTTCCGTTCACTAGCTTTGTGCTACAAAAATGCTAATCTTTTATTGCAGCGCATTTACTTATGTTGAGCATGAGTAATGAGGTGTGCAAAGGCAATTAGGTACTGGAACAACTATTGTCACTTTAGTCGCTTAGAGTTAAGTTGAGTCATGATCCGACATCATTCCACTCGGGGCATTCTCATAAGCGCTCAGTCATCATCTTCAACAGCCAGTGAAGAATTCCAATACTAATGGTCCCGTTGCAGTCTGATGATATGTCCGTCTTTCTTTAACTTGGTGGAGTATTGATGCATGACAAGACAGACGTGGTTGCGGCCTTGTGGGAGCACGTGTACACCTCGGAGGAGCAAACGGATCACCATGGTCTGGCAAGAATGAGACAGCGAGGAGTGACGAGGGGATCTGGCCGACGCCCGACGCTCAGAGGAAAGGCGAGACGGACATATAATCAGATTGCTACTGGAACTAGTAGTGTTGGAACTCTTCGCTGGCTACTGAGGATGGGGACGGAGCGCTTATGGGAATGTCCCGAATGCTGTGATGTCGGTTCCTAAATCAATAAATCAATCAGTCAATCAATCAATCTTTCTTTACCTCTGAGAGACCACTGTCGACCAGATCCTCTGACCATCCCCTGCTGACCATAATAGTTTATCTGTTCTTCTGAATTATTCACGCGCTTCCAGAGGGCCTTCACCACATCTGCCTTACCATGCATCAAATCACCCCTCAATGATGCAGAACCAGTAAATCTGTCAACTTTTTTATTTCCAACCACACCTGTGTCCTGGAAAAAAGAACCAGCGAGTGCTCACAACACGCGACCTCTGAATTGATACAAACCATTCAGCACGAAGCATGTCAGTCTTCACCTTTGTCAGCATGCTTTGTGAATCAGTCACAAACACAACATGCGTATACAGATTGTTCTCCAACCAGTGGAAAGCTTTTGTTGCCTAGAAAGATACCATAAGTGCTAACTTAAATCTGAAAGGAACTATGTTTTGGCCGACATTATACTTCAACCTCAAACATGGACGCTTACTGCAACTAATGAGTGCAAAATCATAACAGAGTCGAGATATCTTGGAAGAGTTGCGGGAATGACTGCGAAAGACAGAATTAGTAATGAGGAAATTAGATGACGACTACGTGTGAAACCAGTCATGCAGGACATTAAAAAGCAACAGATTAATTGGTTCGGCAAACTCACAAGAATGCCCTGGTACAATCTGCCACAAAGAGCTACATTGAATAAAAATAATGGATACAGAGCAAGAGAAAGACCACGTAAAAGGTAGAATGGTAGTATCAAGAACAAGAAATGACTTCTATTTACACTAATGTACACAGATCATTAGAAAGAGTGCATACAAGACCCATGCATTCATTCTCTCTCTCTCTCTATCTCTCTCTATCTCTCTCTCTATCTCTCTCTATCTCTCTCTCTCTCTCTCTCTCTCTCTCTCTCTCTCTCTCTCTCTCTCTCTCTCTCTCTCTCTCTCTCTCTCTCTACCCTCCACAGTTTTTTGGTTTCCTTTTTCACAGAGGTAAATGGAGAAAGAGGAGAAGAAATATTCAGCAAATGTGTCAAAGTTCTCATGATGAAAAAACATGCTGGCAACATTCAAATTATGCAATTCCGATATACAACCACACCAGGTCATGAGACAGACATGAGGTTTGTGAGAGTTTATTTATTCATTTACACTTTAAATGAAATCATTACGACCTACAGCGACATTGTACAGTTACATCAACATACAAATGGCGTCGCCCACAAAGTGAATGTGTTTTCCCCCATAGTTGTTGTCCAGGTTCTGTAACGAAGGCATTATGAATGCAATTCGTAATTTAACAAAAACACCGCGTTCGAAACATAGCTCCAGGCGATTTGGAAGCAGTCCGCCTTGCGTTGATTTCCATACAAAGGTATGAGTGCCTGTCGTTCAGAAGCAATGGCAAACTACTGAACGTAAGCTTGCCCAGAAATCACAAACAGCCAAAGAATGATGGGGTTGACTGCGACATCCTGTAAAGGATATGCAATTAATTTTTTTTTTTTGTGAAGAACAGAGGCATGAGCCTGCTCTCCCGTTAAAGAGATCCTGAAGTCGGTGATACTGGACCAGACTGTCCTACTATAAACAAAACCATACTTGGACGCTTGACCAGCTCATAGGTATCGTTCTGTTTCCACATGAACTATAATACAAACTTCTGTCTCGGGTTCTCCTATGAAAGCCAGTCAATGTATGCCAATGTATTGATTGATTGATTTAGGAACCGACATCACAGCATTCGGGACATTCCCATAAGCGCTCCGTCCCCATCCCCAATGTATTTACGGTGTTAACAATTAACGCACCATGCATTTGATATAGACATTAATATCATTTCCCGGCTGTGGCTCATTGCCATGGAATTAGTTTACACAGGCTGAATCATGGCATGAGTTTGTAACAAGCGCGATCGACAGGAGGAGACCGTGCGAAGTGACCTACCAGGGCATAGGTCACAAAAGCGTGAAGAGTATGCAGGACGTTTTGCAAAACGTCACCTTAAGACAGCTGGACTACAGCTATGGTCAGGGTCGGACCTAGTTCTGAGATAATAGAGCATGGCTAACACTATGCCGCTCTTTAAGAGTAGTTAATGTTTAGACACTGTTGTGTATAGTCGTGAATCTTTTGTGAAACAAATGATTGTGCTATCGACAGTGTCAAGTGTATAGTATTAGTAAAATATAATGTGAAAAACTATACCACTGTCATGTTATGCAAGCTAAGTTGAGTTCGGTCTAACTAGTTAACGGTTATAGACTGTAAAAGATGGAAAGGCTCAACGGCCATCAGAAGTAGAAGGAGAGATGTCTACAAGATCAAGATTAAGCATCTCTAGAGATATAAACGAAGCGCCACTGAAATAGTACAGATGATATTGTCGTCCAAGGCGTGTGAAGTTATCCTATCGCACAGGGCCCAAGAAAAGAAACGTCCCAAACCTTGGCATCCCAAGGAAAACCAAGAAAAGAAACATTCCAGATTTCGCCACTGATCCAACAGTGAATAGATCATAGGTACGATGTGCCAAACAGCCGCCCTATGGCACTCATCATGATCATCAAGTGCCCTGTCAGCTGGCGTAGGCGTTCATATCTTTCCACACATCTGGGGCTTTAGTGTTCTGGAGGAACTCTGCTGATGGTATGCTACCATGCCACCGTCTCAGGCCATTCAGCATCATTTCTCTTGGTCTGCCTCTGCCTCTTTGCTATATGATCTTTCTAGTTTCACAATGTTCTCCAATACCTCTCTTCTCATCTCATGACCATAGAAAACTATAAAACTGGTTGTCTCTAACTTACAGGTGTATGTAATGTTCTAGTTTCATTAGCCTATTTCGGATAATCGTTGTTAGTTACTCTGACAGTAGCAAGAAATTCGCAACATTGATCTCAGGATCCACATCTCTGTTGCTTCCAATATTTGTTATTGCGCGTGTCATGTGATATCATTTATTTCACGCGAGGATTGCTATGAAGTACTAGTTAACATATCAATGTATCGATAATCTAACTACATGGCAGCCGTGATGTTAGAAGATATATGTGCGTAGTGATTTTAAGAGATAAACTGTTATCCCTGCTGAAAGATTTTGAGTTAAAATCGGAATATATAATGTTTATTTCAACTTGAGAGCGTGCATTGTTGTATATTCGTGCAATCCAATCAGACTGGACATATCAATGCAGAGAGTAAACATCAATAAGAGCATACGATACTACACAAGCAAACAAAAACATAAAAATACACATTCTGAGAGTATGCATCTTTCGTGTTGAATGTAACATCGAAGTAAACGGGAATATTCACAAACAGGTGAATCAGTACAACTATCTCGAATTTCTGATGGATGGCGCCGAGTAGAGATTAGAACAAGAATAGTTGTAGCGAAGGTGGCTTTTGCAAGCTGAAAAACATACTCACCAATAAAATATTCTTCTGTTGTAGGGAGGAATAGTGTTGAGGTGCTATTTAGAACATGGTTATATGGTAGTAAAGCAAGGACATTAAACAGACAAGTTGAGAAACATCTAACGGCAGTGGGAATATGGTTTGTGAGGAAAATGCAATGCATACATACAGACACAAACAAATGAGAACGTTATTAGGAGGAATAGACCTCGACAAATTGTGAAAACTGGCATAAATCATGGGAAAGGAGCAAGTAGAAGATAGAGAGTTAAACACATGGGTGGCTTATCCACATGACGTAATCGGGGCAAGAACACAGACCTGATCCTTGGCTCTGGTGATCGTCTGAGAAGGTGAACCAAGACCGCCCAAACGTATCGGTATGGCACATGATAGTGTTGATCATTTCTGTGGCAATTATACTGACTTCAACCTCGAACAATCTGGCAATCTCTATAGACGACAACTGACAATTTTAACAGATTCTGTGGCAAACAAAAATTAAGTTTCAACCAGATTTAATGGAAAGTAAGGGTATGTCACAGATATGACTTAACAGTTGTTAATATGATAGCATAAATGTTGTATTATAGCGCAATGACAACATTTCAGCTATGTATAAGCCCGTGGCAGCTATGGGAAATCACTTGAGACGATTTATTATCCCATGGAAATTAATTAGTTGAACTTACCTGTATATGTTACAGAAAAATTATCGGAATAAAATGGGTCAAGAAGAAAATGCTGATATTTCATATTATTAAAACCTTGAAGAGAAGTATCTCATACACAGCATCGTGCTCGGAAACTGATATCATCATTATCATAAAGTGTCATGGCGCTATGCGTGAGCGGTCATGTTTAGTCATTTTACACGACCACCAGAGTCGCGGATCAGCTCTGTGTTTTTGTCTCGACTATACCTTGTGGCCAAGTCATATTGATATTTACCTTTGTGCCTACCCCTTGTTCTTTTTCCCTCAATCTTGCCGGTTGTCACGAAGTTATTAAATTTATGTCTTCTCATAGCGTGCCCCCAAAACATCTTGACTTTCAATGTCTAATTTCTCCAACCCAGTGTGATATACGAGGCGGCTTCAAATGAAAACATTATAAGTGTGATAGAAATTACAATAACAATGCCATTGTCTTGTAGCCTCTCAGTGTTGTTGTTAAGTATGTCAAAAGTGTTTAGCATGTGACATCACGGTGTAGACGAACAAGGTGAAGTCATAAGAACAGTTTACATTGGCCGCCCCACTTTTGACATGCACCAAAGAGGAGCAGATTTCTGTTATCCGATTTGTGTGTACAGTCACACAGAATGACACTATCCAGTGCCACGCATCAGGCGCAGTAGCGCTAATTATTCCTCCCCACGACGCTTGACGGCAACGCAGGAAGATGATGATTATGATGATTACGTACAGAACAGAATACGAATAATGCTACACAAAACATGGGCAATATAGTAAAAGAGTGGCAAATACTAAAGGGATTAATAAAAGAGACATTAAAGGAAATGACTCAGGAAATAAAGAAGGGTGCGAAAACTAAATTAAAGAGAGGAAATTCTACAAACGGTGGCCATTAGATAGAAAAGTAAACCACATAAAGGTGAATATAAAAGGATACATTGAGAAATAATACGCAAATTTAAGGCAGCAAATGAAGTCTTGTTAAACAGCTAATGCAATGATATAGAAGAAGAACGAGAACACACAACATCAATGTTCAAAAAGATACAGGAATTATCAGACATTGAAAACATACAGCAAGTAGATCCATGAAAACAAAAGAAGGCAAACTTATAAATGGACAAAGTAAATATTATTGAATGGTGGATAGAATATGTCATAGAGTCATATCTTTGATGATGCAAATAATTACGATCAGTATAAAGTCCGCTGGCGAGCGGCTAGAATGCCGGATTCTCCTTCAGGGGGTCCGGTTTCGAATCCTCGGTAAGGTATGGGATTTTTTTCTGTCCGGGGTAAAAAGAAAATCCTAACCTGCAAAGTTCGCGCGACTGCACTAGCCAGGCGGCCTTAATTCCTAAGGCTCAAAGACCACCTGCCATACACTGCAAGGTGCTATATTTGCAGTAAATGACAGATGACAGTTATAGAGGACGACCAATACTGACAGCAGAAGATGAAGATGCATCAATGTCGAAGAAATTAAAGATGTTGGTGAATTTGTTTATAAGTGATAACAAACTTATTGAATGGTATTTATAACAATGGAAATATACGTACCTGATGATCTCCTGAAATCTATTATTATAGCTCAACAAATGAAATCTGGTGCAAGGGAATATGGAGAACATCGCATAATAACGGTGGAAGAGGGGGGAGGGGGAGGGGGCTTCAAATGAAAACCCTAAAAGTGACATAGAAATTACAATAGCTGTTCCATTGTCTTATAACCTGTCAATATTGTTGTTAAAGATGCCAAGAGTGTTTAGAACATTACATCACAGTGCATACGAACATGGTAACGTAATAAGGACAGTTTAAATATGGCCGCCCCTCTTTTGACCTCCACCAAAGAGGAGTAGCGTTCTGTTACCGATTGTTTTATCACTGACCTCAACATTCAGTGCGTATCACATACCTGTACTCACCAGACCTAGCCCCAAGTGATTTCCACCTGTTTGGACAACTCAAAGAGTCATTGGGAGTAAAGACTTTTCGGTCTCATGAAGAGGTACAGCAGGCGGTGCATGAGTGGTTACACACGTGACAAAGTGAAATTTGTATCTACAAGAATCCACGCACTTTATCGAAATACAGTGATGACCT
The DNA here is from genome assembly GCA_014155875.1 of Cepaea nemoralis. Classification (NCBI taxonomy): domain Eukaryota; kingdom Metazoa; phylum Mollusca; class Gastropoda; order Stylommatophora; family Helicidae; genus Cepaea; species Cepaea nemoralis. The sequence goes on along the minus strand of JACEFZ010024168.1, from coordinate 66,095 downwards.
ACATCGAAAAAACTATAAATGTGTTCTTTACTGTTTCAGAATATAATCACACCCCCCCCCCCCTCCCCCCCACCCCCCACCCACCCCAAACAAACTTGAAGGTTTTAATTCGAAGCACACTAGTGTAACTTAAAATATTAATGAGAATTATAATGAGAAGAATGGTAAATAAAATAAAACCAGAAATTGGAATTGAGCAGTGTGAATTTGTAGAAGGTGAAAACAATACCAAAAACATCTTAAGAATATTAACAGAAAGAATTATTGAAATGAACATAGATATATATTCGTCCTTCATTGACTACACTAAGGTATTTTATCAAGCTAAACACGAAGAAATGAATAGGATGTTTACATTTTAAATATTGGTTGTAAAGATCTGAGAATAATATAGAACGTGTATTGGCAAAACGAGCAGCCATCCATGAGTTGAGTTGAGCTGAGTTGAGTTTAGTTGAGTTGAGTTGAGTTGAGTCAAGAAATGACATCGCTGCACTCGGGACATTCCAATTAAGCGGTCAGTTCTCACCTCCAACAGCCAGCGTAGAGTTTCATTACTAATTATTCCCGTTGCAATCTGATTAACTACTGAGCGTAATCTTGCCTAGTACATCAACAGCAGCTGAAAATGCTGATGTTGACTGCAACGTCCTGTAAGGGATATGCAAAAAAAAAATCTGATTATATGTCTGTCTTGCTTTACCTCTGAGAGACGACTGTCGACCAGATCCTCTGAACATCCTTTGCTGGTTCATTCTCTCTTGATCATGATAGTTCATCTGTTCTTCTGCATGAATCACCTTCTCATAAAGGGCATTCACCTCATCTGCCTTATCATGCATCAAATCACCCCTTAATGGTGCGGCACCAGCCAATCTGTCTGCCTGTTTATTTCCAACCACACCAGAGTTTCCTAGAGAAAGGATCCCGCGAATGCTCACAACCCGCGACCTCTGAATCGATGCAAGCCATTCTGCACGAAGCATGCCTGTCTTCACCTTTGCCAGCATGCTTTGTGAATCAGTTACAATCACAACATGCGTATACAGTTTGTTCTCCAACCAGCGGAAAGCTGCAGTAACCGCCTCCACCTCCATTCTCAGACTTGAAGTTGTGGTGTCATATGCCAAGAATTCTTTACTATACAGCCATTTTCTTTTGCTATGAATCCATAGGCACTAGCCATATGAGTTGGCAACCAGTTGGGAACTTGTCAACACATTATATAAAATGTTAGACAAGACTGTCTCGTATCATCCAGTCTGTTCAATTTGTGGGGAATAATAGTGAGATCCATGCAAGACATGCTAGGAATATCAGCTGAGATTTGGGGGCGGGGGGGGGGGGAATTGGGAGGAATTTGGTTTGGGCAATTACAGACACAACGTACCTTATGCTGATGACATGGTTTTGATCGCTTAAAATGAAACTCAGTTACAAGAAATATTAAATATAAGTGCAACATAAAGTCAAAACAAAAGACTTAGTCTGACTAAAAGAGAAACAGAAGCAATAGTTATTACAAAGAAAACGTGTATACCGAAGTGCAATATCAAAGTGCGTGGAGCCAATATGAACACAAGTAATTCTATCATATTAATTGTGTGTGTATTAATAAAAACAGATAGAATATAACAGAAGATTAATGTGGAATATGCCCAAGCAAAGAAAGCATTTCACAAGATGATGAATTATTCTCTTAAAGTTATCTCTGTCAATCTAAATGAGGAAAATAGTTCTTAAGAGCTATATTGAGCCAATCCTGATGGATGGAAGCGAATCATGAACAATTAGCGGGCAAGAGAGGAATTATGTGGAGGATGTGGAATAGTTTTATACAAGAATGATGAGAACTGCGTAGACATATAGAAAGATCAATGATGGTATCTTTAAAGTAGTTAATTAACACAGAGAACTGATATTGGCCTCAGAAAAGGATAGTCCACATTCTCAAGGTATGTTATGAGAAGGGGAAAGTTGGAGTATTTCGTCACAACCGAAAAGTTTGAGCGGAAGAGAGGCACGAGAAGACCAAGAGAGAAGATGCTGGACAGTCTGACATAGTGGCATGGACGAACATCAGTAGCAGAAACTATTGGCAGCACAAGAAACAGGGAGATATGGGTAGACAAGATCACCAACGACACAAGAAGGGGATTAGCAGAAGAAGAAGGAGGTATTCACGTCCCGTGTTCGGTGACATTGAGTGCGGTCTATTCGTCTGCATGGAAACGAATGCATCTGAACAACGAATAATTTAATGACAATGAAATCGTGGTCAGTCGATACGTGGTTTAGAGAAGCTGTTGAAAATATCCATGTCTGAGAAGTGTTAATTTAATACTCAACACTATGAAGGGAAAATACTAGAAAGAGAGGGTAGAGAAAACTGTATGTGGAATGCTTAAACAGTTGGCATGTAAGCTACACAAGCGTCATTAAGCCTTCAGATGACAGAGAAGTTTAGGTTGAACTGAATCGAGCTAAGAACCGACATCACTGCACTCAGGACATTCCCATAGGCGCTCCGTCCCATCGTTCAACAGCCAGAGAAGAGTTATGCTGCTAATCTTTCCCACCGCTGTCTGATCGAAAGTTCACAGAGAGAATTGATTACCGTGCGGTAGATTTTCTCAGATATGATGCGTTTTCGAAATTCCGCCTCTTACATTGTTTCCCCTTTAAAATTGTCCTCCCTCCCCCTTTATGAAGTCCCTTTACGGTGCCGCCTGGTGCAGCCGCATCTGTAGCATAGCACGGCACGGCCCTGGATTGAAGAGTCGTGATCGCCGATGTCTGCTTCAGACAAGGCACCTGTAGAAGCAACCCAATGTTGGCATGGGGTTCGCTGCCGTGAAGCTGTACAGCGAATAATAGGGGGGAAAAAACAAGTAGTGTGAAGGCCAGACTCAAAAGCAAATAATCAGACAAGACAGTTAAGATAGCAAGACCTCATTAGCAAACAACAACAGATAAGTCATAAATGACACTAAATGACTAAATGTATTTGTTATTTTTGTTTGCTCTTGAAGGCTTATCGCCGCAACACTCTCAGTTTTTGTGATTGGGTTCTTGTAAACTTGGCCTCCCTCTCTTCTTGTTTCCCGTTTATTACGATAATAAAAAAACATAACAACAACAATCGACATAAATGACACATTTTCCTTTGCTGTTTTTGTTTCATGATCAAACTTTGTATACGCAACGTCATCTGTTTTTATATAGTATTCTTGTAACGCTGTCCTGTTTCACGTCCTGTTTTCCCCATTTTTTATGTAAGGCTACTTTTGCGATCGTCTACACCTATCCTTAACATATAAGATCAGCTTTTAAAACGCTTCATGAAACACCTTTACCAAAGCTAAATTGTGCATTCAAAATATGCTAACATCTTACGAGTGTTAACATTTTCATTTCAAGCCTGTAGGACACCAGATTGGAACTACTGATGACGTGCTCAGAACAACCGCCGGCCATTTTACTTAGGCCTTCATCGCTTGAAATAAATATGATACCAGACAGCACGCTTCGTGTTCAGCACACGTAACAAGCAATCTAGGCCGTTGCCTACAGCGAGCGAAACCATGGTACTCAATAAGCTAACGCGGCAAGTCCTGTTGTAGTATTAAGTTGCTGTGCGGTGTGACCTGGTTGCGATCACCTACACAAACCCCGTTTTCACGATTAAGCAAGCACAATTATTTTGATGTGATATATATATATATATATACACGATAAATTGTGATCGAAGGATTAGAGTGCTCGCCTCACACCTCGTTGAATAAGTGTTTATTCCCTCCCTCTTTTGTAGTTGATTAACATTCCTAATTACCTAATTAGTACAAAGCGCAGTAGCTACTAGAACAAGCGGCCTTAATGCCATAGCATGAACAGTCACATGGGAGATATGCAAATGCTATAATAATATCTTCATCCGCTGCCTTGCCGGCTGGCGTGGGCTATCATGACTCTCCACAAATTACGATCGCCGACGACATGGATCAATTCGTGTGTTGACACCCTTCCGTGCCGCGACACAAGGTTGAAAAGAATCTTCTTATGCTGTCTTCCTCTATCTCTCTTTCCACAAATATTTCCGGTTGTCACAACATGATCCAGTTTGTGCTTTCTCGTAACGTGTCCAAAAAAGACAAAAACAAAAAGACGATGACTGCCTTTTTCTGATGTTTGTAATCAGTTGTCTTTGCAACACAGCTTCCCTTAACACGTCCTGATTGCTCATGCACCTCGCCTTCTTTGACAGGCGATAGTTTGTTACATTGTACTTCAAAAATGCGTAATATTCTTTCCGTAGCACAAAGCATGGGCTGAAATGTTACGACCATGTGCTGCCAATGCAGCATGATCCCTGCCTGCCTGTATGTCTGTCTGTCGGTCGGTCTGTCTGTCTGTCTGTCTGTCTGTCTGTCTGTCTCTCTCTCTCTCTCTCTCTCTATATATATATATATATATATATATATATATATATATATATATATATATATATATATATATATATATATATATACACACACACACATCATCGCCAGGAATACGTTTGAGGTTATAATATAAATAATATACGCTATGCAGATGACACAGTATTGTTGGCGGATAAATCAACAGACCTACAACAATTGCTGGACATTGTAAATACAGGGAGTGCAAGGAGAGGACTCTCCTTGAATATCAAGAAAACAGATATATCATCATCATCAAGTGTCCTGCCAGCTGGCGTAGGCGTTCATGGCTCTCCACAGATCTCGGCCTTTGGTGTTCTGCATCAACTCTGTTGATGATATTCATCCATGCCACCGTCTCAATCCGTCTAGCAATATTTCTCTTGGTCTGCCTCTGCCTCTCTTCCCCTCGATCTTTCCAGTTGTCACGATGTTCTCCAATGCCTCTGTTCTCATCATATGACCTAAACAAGCTGTTGCCGCTTTCCTATTATTGTATATAATATTCTAGTTTCATTAGCCTGTTTCAGCCAGTCGTTGTTAGTTACTCTAGCAGTCCAAGGAATTCGCAACATTCGACTCAGGAACCACATCTCTGTTGCTTCTAATTTCTTCTTAATTTGTTCATTTACATTCCAAGATTCACTGCCATACAGCAAAACTGGTTCTACATAGCATTTCAGCACTCCCTTGCGAACGCGGTTTGTGAGCCCGTATACCCGGGTTCGAAACACAGCGGTGCTGGGTTTTTTTCAAATATGGTATAGGGGCCGGTCGTTCAGAAAGCAATGGCAAACTACTGAACGTAACATATGCCTAGTACATCAACAGTAGCTGGAAATGCTGGTGTTGACTGCAACCTCCCGTAAGGGATACGCAACAAAATGTTTTTAAAGTTTCTTACATTCAGTGATAGTGATTTATTGCATAAGATACTCTTCATTTTCTTAAATGCGGCTTTGCTTGTCCTATTCTGCTCTTAATCTCTGTTGGACATCTTCCATCTGATGTTATAAATGCCTCTAGGTATTTACAATTATCTACTTAGTTAAGAATTTTCCCTTCTATTTTTATGTCACATTTTGGTGTCACTATTTTCTTTGATATCACTATTGTTACTGTTTTCTTGATATTCAAGGAGAGTCCTTTCTTTGTACTGTCTATTATCACAATGTCCAATAATTGTTGTAGGTCTGTTGATTTATCCGCCACCAATACTGTGTCATCTGCATAGCGTATATTATTTATATTATAACCTCCGATTATTATTTCTGAAGTCTCTTTGATCTCTCTCATTATTACTTCGCTATATAGAGAGATGAGATACGGTGACAAGACACACCCCTGGCGTACTCCTCGCTTTAACTGTTCGTAACTGCCCTCTTTATTTACTATTTTAATTGCTGCTACTTGGTCCAGTAAATATTCTTTATTATTCTTAAATCTTTCCCATGATGTTGATATCTTCCAACACTTTAATCAGTTCATCATGTTTTACTTTATCAAATGCCTTATTACAATCTATAAAGCACAAATATGTCTTTCTGTTTCTCTATTGACCTTTCTATTAGTGTCCGTAATGCAATGTTTGTGCCCCTTCCTTCCATAAATCCATACTGTTCTTCACTAATTCCCATTTTTATTTTCTTTTTGGTTCTTCTCATTATAATTCTGAGTAGAAGCTTAGTGATATGTTTTATGAAGTTAATTGTTCGAATATCTTCACATTCAATTGCTCCTGGTCTTTTTGGTATAGCTATAAATACAGATTTCAGCATATCCACTGCTGTAAATACCATTCAACATTTTGGTTAATATATCTACTCCAAATTCTCCCAATACTTCTAATTCTTCTATAGTGATTTCATCTCGCCCAGACGTTTTTCCTTTCATCATGTGTTTGATAGCGTCAGCGACTTCTTCTTTTACAATAAGTGGGCCTTCTAAGTTACTTTCTTATGTTAATTCTTCATTTTCTCAATCATATAATTCTCTTATATACTAATTCCACCTCTTCATCACCTTCCTCAAATAATATCTTTCCTGTTTTTGATCTCAGACACCCTGTCTTTATTCTTATGTTTCTTCCTGTGAGCTCACTGATTTGTCTGTGCATATTTTGTGTATCTTTAATGAAATTTAATTCCTTTTTTTTTATCACTGCTCGTTTAACCAACTTTCTTTTGCCTTCACACATGTATCTTTTATTTCTTTATTTATCTTAGCATATTCTTGTTTGTCATGTTTACTCTGTTTTCTCTTTTCAATCCCATTTTTCTAAGTTATTTGGCTTTTCTCCGGTAATGTTTCTTTGCTAGTTTGATAAATGGAGTTCCTTAATATGTCAAATTGTTCATTTATACTCTTTATTTTAGCTATTACATTGTACCTTATTTTCACAGACACACTGAATTGTTCCTGAAATTCTTTATCTGCTTTCAGAATCTCTTTATTAAGTCACACGTTCTTAACCATTTTTTCCATCACTTTAATATTACTTTTATTTGTCCAAATAGTGGTACATGATCACTATTACAGTCAGCACCAGGTATTGTCTTTACATTAATAAAAGTATTTCTAAATATTTTATTAATAATTATCTAGTCAATTTGGTTTCGTATTTTCTTATCAGATCTTTCAAAGTGTTTAAACCATGTGTTTCCAATTATCATATCATTGATATTTGCCCATTCTATAAGTTCGTCTCATCTTTCATTTCTTGTACGTAAACTATAATTCCCGACTACACCCTCCATTTTTCCCTTTCCCACTTTTGCATTAAAACTCCTTGTATTATTTTTATTTCTTGTGATCCAATGTAAGCCATCGCCATTTCTACTTCATCATAAATGTGTTGTAGTTCTTCATCACTACTGCTTGTTGTTGGTGCATTTACTTGTATAATATTTATACCTATTGGATTGTCTTTAATTTTGACCATAATAACTCTATTGCCGGTCTCCCTGGCCAAGGTTTTAACGACATTGTTCGTAATCCCGTATATCCACGTGCGGAAAACAGCAGCTGCGAGAATCGGCAGCGGTTCGCGCCGTGCTAGTAACTTACGTGGGGTATGTGAGCCAGTCATTCAGAAATCAATGGCAAACTACCGAACGTAAAACTGGCCTAGTACATCAACAGCAGCTGAAAAATGCTAGTTTTGACTGCAACGTCATGTGAGGGATATGCAACATTAATTTTTTTAAAAAAACTATCTGAAATACACCAATATCCATTAGTTATCTTGGCTGTTGTTTGGTCAAATATTATTCATAGACCTTTTTCAAGCGTATCCCCACCAGAATAAATTATTGTGTTGTTGTCAGGTATGATTTTGCCTGATCCCTTCCATTTGTCACGAAAACCACTATAATTCACGATAGATGATGAAACAACAGAGGCAGGCTAAATTCGAACTTACAAATTGTTTGCAACTGGTGGAGACATTCCGTTGGATCAAAGGCGCCGCTAGTCTATGATGATTCCCCGGAGAAACGGGAAAAGAGTTTCCCGGTTGTCTTGGAACAGACTCAAGTTGAAAGGCAAAGCGCCGCCGTGATTCTGTTGCCACATGTTGTTGACAGGAGAATGACGTCACGAGGTCAATCCCAGATTATATAAAAACAAGCTTGTTGTCGGGAGTGCACAATAAAGTTGACCTAGGCTGACATGTTGAATAGCTCAGTGCTCTTAGTGAAAAGAATCCCGCATGTTTACTATCAGTGTATTTGAGGATAAAAACATGTGTCTTTCATGGCAATTTGGAGATTCAATTCGGATTGTGAGCTAGGAATTCATAGGGTATCTACACTTAGCATTTAAATGTTAATAATGTAGAATAGTAAAATGTTAGTGAAGTTTAGAACTTTAACGTAGTGGTTGCTTTGTAGTCAAGTATAAAAACAGTGTCGGCGACAGTAGACAGTCGCAGTGTTAAACTAACTAGTGTGAGATGTAAATTAGCTCAGCTAGTTGAGGATAGTGAAAGGGGATGATATTTAGTGTGATTGGGAATGGTTGGGGGATAGGGGAAATGTCCAATGGTGGGATCTTCCAGTGGGGGTATACTGGGGTTCTACACTTTGTGTATTGGTCTTTCCTTGTCTTGCCCTAACTAAGGCCCGGGTGATGAGCTCCTCTGACATGACAGAGATTGGTTCACTGTCATGGATCTGAGTAAGAATGTAAGCCCACACTCATCTAATAGGAGTCAGTATCAGATTGCTCTCACCGAGTCTGTTGTGTCTCTTTCACAGGTTCCCCTCGGGTTTTCAAAGAACAGATGCTGAATTGTTCGTATCATGGAGAACTTGGTACGAGGAGATCTGTTCAGTGGCCTGTGCATTTGGCCCATGAGAAAAGGGTTTATTATGTCACACCACTCGTGAAAGAAATAATGGAGTGTTATTATGTCACACCACGGGTGTAAGAACAATATCGTGTATGATTTTCACACTACAAGTGAAATAACATTAGAGTGTTGCTTTTCACACTACAATAGAAATAACATTAGAGTGTTGCTTTTCACACCACAAGTGAAATAACATTAGAGTGTTGCTTTTCACACCACAAGTGAAATAACATTAGAGTGTTTTAACATTTTCACACCACCTGGGAAATATTAATAGGAATTAATTCAAAGAACGAGAACAGTGTAATAGTGAAAACGGTAGGACTTGTAAGAATGAGACATTTATATCAAGGACAGTGTTACTTGTTTTCACTAGCCAAGGAAGGTTTATGTCTCGGAACCAGATAGACATTTATTAACAGGGTGTATGATCGCTGCAAGATCATTATCAGACTATATTCGTAATTGGTGACCAGTTATCTGGATTATCAAAGGGGCTACCGGAGAGAGTCAACATCGAACAAGAGAGACACGGCGTGTGGTGAGGTTTTTGTTTACTGACCCGTGATGATGTGGTGTAACTCGTACAATGATGATCAGACTGTGATCCGGAGCTTTGTGGACTGATGTCTACATATGCACCTTAGAATATGCGACACACATTCTACACATTATACACACACACACACACACACACACACACACACACACACACACACACACACACTTCTCCCACATATACTCTTAGCTTTAATAAATTTCTTGTATCTATTTTATGAGGCTAGAGTTGTCAAGTATGTTATGTTGGGGAAGAATGAGATCGGGCATGATCCAGGGGTGAGCAAGAGTGAGAAGAAGGTGTCCTTGGACTGAGGGAGTGTTGTGGACGGAGTCTGGTGGATATCTCCAGAATAGTGATATGAAAACTGAAATAAATGTGGGTTTTGATTCCCCTCACTCCAGGGACGACACTATAGAAGTAATATCTCTCAAGACACTATAGTAGAGAGTGAGTACTTGTCACGACACCATCTCATCTCACTTACGTCTAGTATATTTATTTTCATGCTATCCTGTCTCTTAGAACATTGTTCAAATTTTCCTTCTCACTTAATGTCCTAACATCCAGGTTCCTACTCTAAATTTATTTATTTTAGTTCTGGTTTTGCCATCAGTAGCTGGATGGTGTTCTGGTGTCACCTGTGGCCTATGACTGTTCCTACCGGACGAGGATGTCCTAAGACAGCCATTAACGTCGTTCACTACCCCTGAATTATGTTTTGCCATGAAGTATTGGGAAGATAATGTGGTGATTTCCCCTTGCCTTCAACATCAACATGGTGGTCCTTTACCTTTTCCTTTGGCAGCCATTCCCAACTGTCAGGACGAGTAAGTGCCTTGCTCTTCTCAGCTGCAGAGTTGTCCAATTCAGTGTATATTTGGATCCTTGCAGTGTAAATCTAGTTATAGGATTCATGAATATCTCACGAAGGGTGTTGCTATCATCATAACACAGCAGGTCCTTTGCAGAACTTTGTTCTCATTAAGGCTCCCCAGAGAGTCTCTCCTTCCCTTGCGTTTCTCCTGCCTCGTTATGCACCATCGTACGCAAAGTTTCTTAATATCCCGTGTCTATCTTCTTGCTGGGTGGCACATACCTCTCCTTTTAGGAACCATGCCTTCGAAAATATATCATCATCATCATATGCTATGCCGACAAGTGTGGGCGGTCATGTTTCGCTATCCCACACGATTCTCAGAGTAGTTGATCAGCTCAGTGTTCTTGTATCGATCTTACAACAAGCCAGCCAGGTATTTACTTCACTGGCCTCCCCTTGTTCTTTCCCCCTCAACCGTGCAAGTTGTCGCCAAGCTCTCCAATGTATTTCTTTTCATTATTTCTGAAGTAGGACTGGGTTCACTTGACGGCGAGGAAACCTGTTAATAGGGAAAGCTAATCCCCACGCAAAATTCAGTCCATCACTGCTATAAATAGTATGTATGGACTACGCGTGATTTCAAAGCGAGCGAGTGCAAAAATAAGAATCTTTTCATAAGAAAGGTTAAGGACATTTTATGTTAGTACCGGTGGTGAAACAGAGACATTTTAATGTATCACGTGTGAGGAAACAGATGCATTTTAATTAATTAACTGTGATGAATATTAGAGTTATTATGTCTTTTTGTGATTTCGAGTTTTTGTACATTTTAGATGTCATTCCAACTTACACGCCATGTTTTCCCATTTTAATAATTTATAGCAGTTATTTGTTCACTTTTTTTTTCTTTTTTGTTGATTTGTGTATGGCGTTGTGTGTGTTGAAGGTGATACTACTTCATCAGTTAACATGATAACTGTAGAGCTGAGTGTTGCAGGAAGACTACACGTTTTTCAGTTTACCAAGAGTGAGTTTTCTCTTCTCTGAAATGCAGTGAATTTCCTCTGCTCTACTGGCCTCCAGTAGGAAACCTTACCTTAACAAGCCATTTCTGGTTTCTTATAATAGTTGGCTTCTAGGATGTGGGATTCTTCTCCCACGTCTATCTTATCTTACCACAATCACAAGCAAAACACGCAGGTTGTGAATGAATGAGAAGATAAGCATGAAAACCATGAATGAATGTGAAGTTCATCTTTCACAATGTCCTTAAAATTGAGCAATGAAAGATATTCATTCTATATTTTCCTAGTCAAAGAAAAGAAAATCACCTATATCTTCCGAGTATCTTTGCAGATATAACTCTCTACTTCTCTTATCCCCAAAAAGAGCTCTACTAAAGGTTCAGATCCTTTCTATCCTATCCACTAATGTAAGTCTATTCATCATGAGCAACCACTCACCGATGTCTCCGAGAATATAACATTTATCTATTTCACTTCCCCGGAACACACCACATCTGTCCTTCTCAGGGGTTTCCGGCTGATTGCGACAAATATTTGAATACACTTCAGACATTTCATCAACTCAACTAATTTACATAAGCTTATGCTAATTCCGCTTACGCCACAGAATCAACATTTACCATTCCTAGTTTGACTTCCGGCCGTCAAAGATTTCATCATCAAGCAGGTGTTCTGTAACTACCAGTTTCAAAAAGTGGAGGCGAATTCCATTTCTAGCCTTGGTTTGGTGCTTTTACAGATTGAAGGAGTGGCTGAGACAATAATAAGGCCACAGACAAGTCATATTTTATTGAAAGCCTTTCAGTAGTCAATAAAGCAAAGAAGTAGATTTGTGTTTACTTTTATAGAATGTTCGATTCATGTTCTCAGCATATATACGACATTTACTGCACAATTGCATTCTACGATCCCACATAGTTATTCTCCTAATTCGGGTTGTATTTTCTTCCTAACTCTTTGCATGATGATTCTTAGCAAAATCTCCGTGATGTGGCTCGTAATACTAATTTTTCCAACATATAAACGCGTGTTATTAACGGCAAGAAAAACAGAAATGTTATCTCATCTCATCTGGTTCCTCTTATACCTTGCGGTGTCGAGGTGAAGCATAAACAGCGGTCTAGTGCCCGTTTATGGGCTACATCTATCGAGATTCCCATGGACTCTGTAAGTCGCTCTGTCCATCGTTGACGTGGTCGGCCTCTTTCTCTGCTTCCGTTTGGTCTGTACATCATTGCTTGATGTGGTATACTGTTAGTTAGTAATCTAGTTATACAGCCAAACGATTTAATGTGCTGTTTTCTGATGAAATATAGCGCTGATATAACGCCCACTTTAGTCATGTTTTTTTTTTAAATTTTTAATGTTTCTCTCTTCTTGATACATAGAGTCAAAGAATACAATGGACAGATAGAAAAACCAATGACTAAGTATTACAGGAGACAAATGAAACTCGTAAATTGATTAGAGAAATTAGACGTAGACAGTCACAATTTTTTGGCATGTTGTAAGAAGAAATGGATTGGAGAACTTAGTGACAACTGGCAAGATAGAAGGGAACAGACCAAGAGGAAAACCGAGAGGAAAATACTTGGATGGCTTGGCCACATGACATGGACGAGACAGGAACACTGAGCTGATCCACGACTCTGGTGATCGAGTGAAATGGCGAGCCTTGACCACCCACGCTTTCCGGCACATGATTGATTGATTTTTTTTCTGGAACCAAGTAGAAATAATTAAAATGGGAAATAAAGAAGGACATTATAAACAAATAAGGCTGGGAATACAATAGGGATGTGTTTTATCATCGGAACTCTTCTCTTTCTATAGCGAAGTAATAATGAGAGAGATCAAAGAGAAGCCAGGAATAATATTCGGAGGTTATAATATAAACAACAAATACTGTGCACATGACACAGTATTGATGGCGGATAATGCAAAAGATCTACAACAATTCTTGGACATTGTAGTAACAGAGAGTGCGAAGAAAGGACTCTCCTTGAATATCAAGAAAACAATAGCAATGGTGATATCAAAGAAAAATGTGACACCCAAATGTGAAATAGAAATAGACGGGAAAATTCTTCACCAAGTGGATATTTTTAAATACCTAGGGACATTTATAACATCAGATGGAAGATGCACAACAGAGATTAAGATCCAAATAGGGCAAGCAAAGGCTGCATTTCAGAAAATGAAGACTCTTATGCAATACGTCACTGTCATTGAATGTAAGAAAGAGAGTGCTTAAATGCTATATATATATATATAATATATAACCTGGTTTAATGTACGGCAGTGAATCTTGGAACGTAAATGAACAAATTAGGAAGAGGATAGAAGAAGCAACAGAGATGTGGTTCCTGAGGCGAATATTGCGAATTCCTTGGACTGCCAAAGTAATTAACAACGACTGCTTGAAGGAGGCTAATAAATCTGGAACATTATGTACAACAATAAGAAAGAGGCAAACAGCTTTTTTGGTCATGTGATTAGAAAAGACGCACTGGAGAACATCGTGAAACTGGAGAGATCAAGGGAAAAAGAAGCAGTGGCAGACCAAGAGTAATGATGCTAGATGGATTGAAACGGTATCATAGAGGAATACCAACAGCGGAGCTTATCCAAAATACCAAAGACCGAGATAAGTGGAGAGTCATGAACGACAGCGCCAGCCGGCATGGCACTTATTGATGATGAGCATAGAGTTTATATGAAGATTGTGTTGTAACGTGATTTCTTAGTAATTATGCATATATGTTGTTGATTTTTATACTAATTAATAAGAAAAAGATTATCACAAGTAAAATAATCATCTTGCCAGTCTCCCTGGTCGAGGAGTTAGCAGCTTTCTCCGTAACCCCGAATACTCTCGTGGTTGACGTGAGCGCTCGAGAATTGGAAGCTGTTCGAGTCGCGCCAGTGATTTATGAGAGTATATAGCCGGTCGCTCAGAAAGTCGTGGCCTGCTTATGAGCATAATCTAGCCTAGGAATCAACATACAGCTGAAAGATGATGATGTTGACCGCAATATCCTGAAACAAGATGGAAACGCGGGGAAAAAAAAATAATCCTCTTTCAAAAAAAGTTGTGTGTAACATGTCCTTCTGTATGGATGCTAATGATGGACATTTAGTCATAAAATTGTGAAGAGAATGGAGGAATCTGAGAAATTACAGAGAGGAATCGAAACTTCCGTGTTGCAATGTGCAACACATTGCAACACAGAACTTTCGATTCCTCTCTGTAATTTGTCAGATCATACAAATGAAAAAGTAGTAGTATGTTATTAATGAAATAACCTCTTCCCATCTCTGGATAGCTATACAATACAAACGTATGGATTAGAAAGTACAGATAGCAACATCAATGTATTTTTTTAACGTTAGGCATACCATTGGATCAATGCAAAACGTTTAAAATTATAGTGGTGCTTCGGGAATTTATCTCGACAATGAAAAAGCCGCCGGAGTGACTGGCGGGTATATCGAAAACGAAGAAAATGATCGAAGTGACAGATTGATAGGGTGGGTAGAATCTAACGCTGTGATATTAAGTAGCACCTGGTTCGGACAATTTCCTAAATTTTTATGGACACGAAACATCCCGGAAAATAGTGCTCACAAACTAACTACGTAATGGCCCCAGAGTGATTTCAGAAGTAGTTTACCAGAAGAAAAGAATGGCAAACTACTGAAAGTAAACTTGCCAAGCGATCACTACAGCAAAAAAAATGTTGGTGTTAACTGCGACGTCCTGTAAAGAATATGCAACTAACTTTTATTAGAAGTAAAAACCATACCAGACGCATGCTATTATAGTGAACATGGTCCAGTTGTAGCGTTACATATAATATATTGAATGAATATATGTTACATTGAAACGTAAGAATATAGACAAGACACAACAGGGCATCCAGTTAGATCTAGCACCGGTGAAAACAGTCACAGCAATAAGGGAAAAGTACACTGCGAAAGCATTGAATGTTTTCGTTGGAGAAAGCACAGAACATTGTATAATAGTGGGCTGACTATGTCCCTTGAATTAACACAAGACGTACATCAAACATTATATACATCAAATTGTAATATTAAAATATTCACCTTTCATGTACAAATTAATAAATATCTCAATCGGCATTAAAGTGCTGCAAATTACCCCGAGATGTTTAAAAACAATTGAGAAAACAATATTATTGGGACAAAATTATATAATTCACAGCCGTACATTGTGTATAAATAGGTATATTATGATACTATGCCGAGTACAGACATTCAAGAAAATGTCGAAGGAACGCAGTATTTGAGGATGTGCTACATCATATATAGAAAGGAAAAAACATCAGCACAAGACAGCAGTATCGGGGGCGGGGGGGGGGGGGGGGGGAATAAATAGATCATGTGACAGTTTTCTAAATAATAACACACTTCGAAATATACAGCTATAAAATTGGGTACATGCCAAATGACCTACAAAAGTTCACATTTATAGCCTTGCCAAAGATACCAGGTGCTTTGAAATGTGAAAACAATCGCACAACAAGTCTGATGAGTCATATGACAAAGGAGTTACTGAAAATAATTTCGTGAAGAGGAAGAAACTGACTAAAGCAGACTAGTGAAAGCAGCGTTGGTTTGTAGGAGTCAAGTGCTCAAACAAT
Source organism: Cepaea nemoralis (assembly GCA_014155875.1). Lineage (NCBI taxonomy): Eukaryota > Metazoa > Mollusca > Gastropoda > Stylommatophora > Helicidae > Cepaea > Cepaea nemoralis. The sequence goes on along the minus strand of JACEFZ010024168.1, from coordinate 50,216 downwards.
AGTACAATACTATATACATATCAGGGCAAATTTAGAAAAAGCTTTAGAAATGAAACTATATATAAGCGTGTGCGTCACGTACTACACAAATATACTTGACTGTGTGAAACATCAAGAGAAAAACAAATACATCATAATCATCATCAAGTTTCTTGTCGTCTGGCGTGAAATCTTTCGATTTGCAACAGCAACATTTCTGACAACACTTACATGTCTTGATAATCGTCTTTCTGAAATTGTATCTCGTTGTCTTCTTCTAAGTCCATTTTATAAATCCTTCCAGTTATCGCAGGATGTTCCAATTTTTCACTTTTGATAAAGTTTTCAAAAACTTATGACTGCCTCTTTTTGATGTTTGTGATAACTTGTCTTTGTAACCTGGTCTCATTCAAAACATTTAGATTAATCATTGTGGCTTCGCAATGAATGTTTAGCATTATTCTGTAAAATCACATCTTTGAGATCGAAAGGATGTTTATATTTACAAATTGTCCAGAATTAATTGCTATATGCTAAAACTATTTCAATTAGTTAGTTAGTTAGTTAGTCGTGGTTCCAACTTCCCGGCAACGGGTTGTCCCCATATTGCTCCGTTCCTGTGTCAGTGAATATCACACAAAATGCTCCTCACTGCCAAAAGTGAACAATGGAACAGACAGGAGTATCGGCAAGCCAACAGCCCGCACAGGTACACTGTGCATAATGCTGCTGCCAGAATGCCAACACAAAAGTCCTCCATGAAAAATACAGTTCATCGTCGATGGAAATGGCAGTCACCAGAAAGACTTCATTGACCCGGGTTTTATCCCATATGACTCGGTCTCTTTCCACAGGACGACCCGCCGAAAGCGCCGCACAAAGCACGAACTCCGTACCTCCAGCGGCGACTCCCAGGAGTCTCCTGAAAAATGCACTCGTGAGCAGAAAAGGTAAACCAGTCAATGCAGCAACAGCCGGCCACCATCTTTCTGAACATGCAGTTCACGCTACACACAACCGCGGACAGATGTAAAAACATTCCACACGAAACTCACAGCTCACAGTGTCGCGCCACGCACTCACTCAGTAGCAGGGCGACGGAACCATATCCTCCTCAGTCGCCTCCTACGACATGCATGGTAGGCAACAGTGTTACTATTCTTTGCTCCCCCGTATGGGCCCCGGCAACTCAATGTAATATGCAATAATACTTTTTCAAACCTCAAATGTCAGTGATGTATTGCATAAGATGTTCTTAATCAAACTAATAGAACTATTAAACATTGATAGCAAATAGAATAATCAATCAATCAATCATGTGCCATGTCGGAAAGCGTGGGCGGTCATGACTCGCCATTTCACTCGATCACCAGAGTCGTGGATCAGCTAAGTGTTCCTGTCTCGACCATGCCATGTGGCCAAGCCATCTATGTATTTAATAGAACATATATTGGCAATAAACAGAAGCTACTAGAACTGAAAACAATGTAGGAACCTTTCAGTGCAGGAAGAATGGTTTTAGATTGTGGCGGCAAAATGAAAAGGGAAAATTAGAAATACTATTCAAATTGTCTAGGGTCCGGGGTATGATAAATAAGACAGTTCCCTTGTGTCAGGAAGCCAGCAAATGGCTAGATCCCCCAAGAATAATCAGAGAATTATTATGGAAAATTTCTCCACTCTAAATAGTGTGAATAAAGACACTGAGCTTCTGTTCACAAGGTAGGGGGAGTCGTGGGTAGTAACTGGGAAAACCAAAGGATTAAGTTCTACTCTTTAATAAGGTTTCACCCGCGTTATCACCCAGCCACTGGGGACTCCCATCAATAGTATACACAATGTCTGTTTGAACAAATATCCACATATAATAACTGACAAATTCATCAACAATTAAGTAAACACAGGCATTTTCTGTTGGTTTCAAATGTACTGAATGACTCTCTGGTGGAGCATGAAAGTTATGGATCTTCACAAAAATGAAATCACGAATAACAATATTCGATATGTTCCATCAGAACATTATCTTTGTCACAATAGTCTGTAATTTAATTAAATGGTGTTCTGATGTCACTTTCTTGCCTCCAACGAAGAATGTTCACGATAGTGTTTATAGTCATAATGTTCTCAATGTAACAGCACAAGTATGTGGTGTACGCATTATAGTGTAAAAATGTTCGTAATTACTTAGCTTTTTTTTTTCTTTCAGCTGGCACTTTAGGACAAGGTTGAAGGAAAATGGCAAGACTCCTCTTCAGCTGTGCGAAGACGGTCTCATTCTCTTTACATGAGAATATGACGACATAACCCCAGTCACATGGGCAGTCTGAGGGAATACCTTCTTCCGTCCTCAACTCTTGAGCCAGAAACAAATTTCTTGCGTAGGATATCGCAAGAAGCCAACCTTCCTATAGCTCTCTATAAAATCAAACAAAACAAATCGCTATATCTCTGCACAGTCTATCTAATTATTGTGGTGGTTAAGTGTGGATTATTATACAGCAACGGTACATCATCTGAAATAAACAATAAGAGTTATATGGATCTTCCAGGGTCTTCCTATCGATATGGGAAAAGAAATCATGTTACTTTAAGCCCAAACACAACATATGATGGTAAACGTCTGTGTTGAGAAAATCACTGTAACATTCATCTATGGAAAGTAAATGTTAGTTTATAACAAACATATATTGTGACAAATACCTACTGATAAAAATGATCGATTACAATAATCATTTGTTATGATAAATGTTCATTGAATTAATCATTTGTTGAGATGTTACCTCATGCTGATGTGATGTCACAATAAAAATAAACAATCAAGATGACTCAGGGGCATCCAGTTGAGAAAATGACATCAACAAGGAACAACAATTGGGAAACATACAACAGAAATAATACATCAATTTTGTCATAAATCATGATCATAAGAATCACCCAGGGAGCATGTAGATTAGTATATCATCATGTCAACACAAATTCGAATACACCAAATGTGAGATTGTACTTCCACCTATCTCCATTAAATAGGAGTTAAAGACACAAATCTGAACCTCTGTTCCTTCCACAGACATATATTACAACATAAACCCAGTGAATCTGCCTTCTAGCGTTCACTCACAATTTGGCATAGCACTGAACGTAAATCACCGTCAGAATATTTAAGCACACATTTCATGCTGGCCTTTAATGCAACGTCCTGCGAAAAACGCACTGACTAACTAGTGATTCGTTTTAGCATGAGAAATCTTTTTCAGCACGAATATATTATTCACTTGAATATTCTTAGAGGACAATTAAGAAAAGATGTGTGAACGTTGAATACGTGCACATCATGTCCAGACAGCAACCTATAAGAATAGTCTTTACAGTACGGAGAAGACTCCTTATCACGTGCAAGAACCAAGACATGGTTTTTACAGCTAACGATGAGCACAAATTACAAGTTACTGAACCTCAAGATGTAAAAGATAATGATTTGCATTTAGAGCAAGATAGACTGCTGTAGCTTTCAGAAAAGTCCATCATAAGAGAAGAGAGTCCAAGCATGGCAAGATATTGTTTGACTTAGCATGGCAATTCATTTTAACAATTGGTTACAGCGAGCGAAATATCAGTGATCCATGATGAAATAACACATTTCACCGGCGCAAATTTTACAATTTTACACAGCACCTTTTTCACATCTTTAGTATTATAAAAATGTTCTAAATGATACTCTTTCCGTAAAATCAAAGAGAGCATAGGGTAAGTAAAAGAAGAATAGAAATACCAGGAATGACGAAAATAGCGAAAAAGAACAAACTAAAGTCTGGCGTGTCTCTCCCAGTACTGGATCGAACATGGTTAGGATTCAAACAGTTCTCTCACTTTTAGTTAGGTTGATCTGTGCTGACTACGGCACCAACAAGTTTCAACACGTCACAACCACTACATCACCCTCCAATAGAAATTATTCCTTCTTTGATCGACGAGTGTCAACATTTCTCTAACATAACGTCGTTGATAATTTCACTGTGGTTTCTAGCAACACATGTTCGTTTTGAGAAATGCTTTCACCTCGACCTTGAACTATGCCGTGTCTTTCTAGGATCGTCCAATCACACGTTGTCTTTGGTAGTGCGATTCATAACATCATAACTGGTTGCCTAGCGAGGTCAAGTTTTATTTTTATATCTCAAGCCATCAGTCGCTTGTGTCAAGTGATTTTAGTACAAAACTTACTACAATTAGATATGTCAACATATTTTTAGTGAGATCTGTCAAAAATATACCAGGGATGGCAGTTGGTTGTCGTGTTATGAAAGTTTACGTTATGCTGACGTCGCGGTCATATTTCAACAACCGAAAAGAACGAAAGAAAAAGATCAAATATGTGGTAGTAAACAGTGAAGAAAAGGGTGTCATCTCGAATAATAATACTTACCGAAGCAAAGGTACTATCAAAGACAAACACCACACCCAAAAGTACAGTTAAAATCAATAGTGTTATTTTTAGACAGCGACCCAAATTGATATATTTAGCTACACGGATAGCATCTGAGGGAAAATCTATCAAGAAAATAGAACGAAATAATTACTCAAAAACTGTGTTTTATCAAATGAAGACATTTTATACAAATCCCTCCTTCCATTTAAAAGTAAGAGAAAAAGAAAAGCAGTTTAAAAATTTGGCTATAAAATTAAAGATTCCTTTAAGAAGAATGAAAACAGTTTGAAAAACATAAATATCACAAGTTTAAAACTTCGCTTAATATAAAGTTATGCGTGTCCTGTTCTTCTGAATGGATGAGAATGCTGGACAATGAACAATTAATGCTGAAGAAACTTTAGGCATTGGAGTTGCGGTTTGTAAGAAGAATGCAATATCGTGGTCAGAGAGGAAAAGAAAAGTTGTTTAGGACAGCTTCCTATTTGGTGTTGAAGTTTGGAAACGTTGCATTGATTAAAATACTATTAGTATTCGAGTTGTGAAGAGTTGCACTGATTAGAACACTATTTGTGATTGAGTCTGATAGTTACAAGTGTGTATAGCAGACCTTTCCGCCAGAATGGCACAAATTTGGAGTTCACTACGGTGCACGATTATGCACACCTCCTCCAAAGACAGAAGATGGTGGATTAGGCTATGCGGCCATAATAAATCCCTTCAAGTAGTAGAGAGTACAGGTTTGAGTCACTACCAATTTGTACTTCAAAAATTGTACTCGTATGTCTGGTATATAAAAAGAACAATATTTGACTGCTCAAATATATCGAGGCACTAGCAATTAAGCGGCTTCAACAAATTTAGTGGAGACAGAAAGACTTCATTTTAATTGTTGGATTACCGTGGGGGATAAAAACTGCTCCACATTCGCACTATGTGTTTTGAGTATTTAAGGAAAAGTATAATTTATTTGTTCACTTCATATAATATATAAGATTCTGCGGTAAGAACCTGACGAGATTTAGAAACATATGTCAGACAATAAATCGTGCAAACTATTGTTTGTGGCTTGTGTGCTTAAATATAAAATTATGGTACTAGCAATGTGTGCCCAATTGCGCCTTAAGGCCCGTAAAAGATACATTCCCTTATTTATTCTAAAGTTGATGATTTTGGTTTTGTCATCAGCAGCTTGCATCAACTGTGGTTCGTGATAGACCTTATCCGGTGAGAATGCCCTAAAACATCCATTAATGTTGTTCACTGACTGTTATCTACTTTAATTCACAAAGATTTGGGACGATAACGCTTTGGTTTCTCAACTCCCTTCCCATATCAATCCTGGTTATCTTCGGGGCTTATCTTCCTGCTAGCTCTCTTCCTCGTGTGTTTAATTCTCTTTTTTTTTTTTTTTTTGCCTCTTACATTATCCTTCATACATATTTATGACCAATTTGTTTGGTCTATTCTGTCGTGGTGTCGTGTCCTCCTTTAAAGTGTCGTCCCTGGAGTGAGGAGAGTCGACACCCACATTATAATATTATTTTTTCCCTCTCAATACTCTGGAGAATCCACCAGCTTCCGTCCAACACACTCCATCAGCCTATGGACACCTTTTCCTATCACTCTCTCTCACTGTCGTACTATGCCCCCTCTCATACTTCCCAACGCAACATACTCAACAACTCTTGCTTCTAGAAATTAATAAAGATTAATTGATTAAAAGAAAAGTGTAACGTGTATGAGACGTGTATGCGAAGAAAATGTGTGACGTGTTCTATAAAGTGTGTAGAATCGGACTCTCAGACAACAACCCAGTCAGCTGATCTCAGCAAGGATAGACCACAGCACATTACGTCAGAACATGTACATCTCACCCAGTGCCGAAACCATCTTGCCGGATACTGCTTTGCCTCTGTAGACCTCTGGTAATCCAATTTCATGATCATCCGAAATAGACACCGGTGGTATTAACAGTTAATCATGGACCGGTTGCACCCTACACAATGTCCGTTCCTATCGTTCCTTAAAAAAACTGCACAAGTCCTTTGTAGTGTGTACACAGTCATTAATGTTAATTGTTAGTGTGATTGATCCTCACTCGTGTCTATCTAGCCTCACGTATCATGTCTTGTGTTCTATTACACGAGATTATATCACACTAGGTAACTATTATAATTAATGTTCTCAGTTCGTTACTACTGTCTGATGCTGTGTGGTGCATCAGTAATCATCACTCTCTTTGGTGAATCAACTTTCTTCTAGCTTTAGTTACGTTCTGTATGCAACTTTATTGATTGTTGAACTGGTGTTCTTCCGAATGGGATTTGATTCTTTCCCAAAAACTTGTTGAGTTTCCTTGGATCTGGTAGGGAACCTAGGATAGAAACAACACATCTGGTGATAGTACTAGTCACTGATCCTTTCGGCTGAGTGTAAGCTTATCGCCTTGCTTAATGATCTTTAGCTAACTAGACTTAGTCATAGAGCAGATTAGCTACCCACCTAGAGCCGAATCAGGCTATGACAAAGAAAGACCCATACAGAGTGCAAAACCCTAGCGGGCAAGTTCCCCGTCTCCCAATTATCCATCAGTACTCTATTCTTAACTAGCAGAGCTAATATCACTATTCTACTCTAACTAGTTTCCACTAACAGTGCTAATCATCACACTATAGTTTAACAAGGCCACAGTCTATATTAATTTGAACGAATATATTATAATAGGTTATACCTTACAGCACTGCAGTTTACACTAAATTACATCTAATGGTAGCCATACAGACTCGTGTAAACTAAATCAAATATCTCCTTCACACGTTAGATGTTCTAACTGCTGCAGTGACAAGCATGTCTGCCTAAGTCCACATTTTCAAGTTCCCCTAGTTGGTCCCAACTCGGGTTTATATGGCAAACTACCAAAGTTGGCCACGTGACGTTATCCTTTATGCCCCCACACAGGTGGCACATTGGCAGATCATCCCCTGTCAGGGATCCATCCCCCTCTTGCTCCCTCAATGTTAGATTTGTCATCACTGGTTTAGACATCCAAAACAATCTAGAGAGTTACTGTAGAGTTCCAACAAAGAGTTTCGATACCAAGCTGCCAATCCTGGTTTCCAAACAAGCTTACATTGTGCACGTGACGTTGTTCATGTCCGGCAGGTGTTCCACTGTTTTCAATAACAAGCCCTCAAATTTCTGTCATGTGGTGACAGTCAAAACCGCCATTCCGTCTGATGTCCGGAACTATAGATGACAAACGGAACCATTCCATATCCTGAGCGGGCAATTATATGTGATTTTAACTGTTATGAACTGCCAACACGTTGTATCCCTTCCTTCTCACTCACCACCAAATGTGTATATGGGCTGACCCGATGTAACCCGTGCAGCTGTGTTTACTCTGTTAGTACGACTGTTGTGGCCTAGAAAAATTACGCCAAGCAAACGTCGGTAGTATTATCTGGTTAACTCATGGCGATCTCGTGACATAGGCCCCCTCTTAAGAGAGTAGTCCATCTCACTCTTTTCCACCATGAGTTTAATCCAGATGATTCATTCCACTTCTTCAGGAGCTGGGTGTCTTGACAAGAAATCCGCTCCAACATTTTCCTTCCCAGGAATGTACTCCACTGTGAAATTATAGGGTTGAAGTAACAACGACCATCGCATCAAACGTGCGTTGAGCTTCTGAGAAGTAGCCAGGAACATCAGGGGTTGATGATCCGACTGGACCCGAAACTTAACTCCATACAAATATGGCTGGAATTGTTGCACTGCCCATACGAGGGACAAGCACTCTCTCTCTCTCGACGGTTGAATAATTCCTCTCCGCCTGTAGAAGTTTCTTACTTGCGTATGCCACAGGTTTCAAAACCGAAGCATCGTCTTTTCCTTCCTGTAACAAAGCGGCTCCAATTCCAATCGCACTCGCATCTGTTCTCAACACAAATTGTTTGGAAAGGTCAGGGAGCTGTAATACAGGTTTGCTGACCAAGGCCTCCTTTAACTGACTATAGGCATTCTCACATTCTGGTGTCCAAATGATTTGGTCCGGGAATCCCTTTTTCAAGGTTTCCGTCAACGGAGCTCCCAGTTCAGTGAAATGTGGGATGAATTTGTGGTAGAACCCACACAACGAGAGAAAAGATCGCACATCCTTCTTCGTTTTTGGCCTTGGTGCATTTCTGATTTTCTCCAGGTTCTTCTCTTCTGGGACAATGTGTCCTGGAGTGATGGTGTGACCTAGAAATTCCAGAGTCTGGTAACCAATCATGCACTTGGTTGGACGAGCAGTAAGCCCTGCTTCCGTGAGCCTATTAAACACTCTCTCCAAGGATTGTAAGTGGTCATCCAAGCTGTCACTGGAAATCAGAATATCATCCATGAATGAGATGATGGACGGATCCTGTAAAGGATCAAGTAAAGTCCTCATCATGCGTGTAAACACATTAGGTGCATTGCTGAGTCCAAAGGGCATGACCTTGAATTCGTAGTGTCCACTGGGTGTACTGAAAGCCAACAGTGGTCGAATCTCCGGTTTGACTGGTATCTGATAGTACCCCCGACTCAGATCCACCTTTGAAAAGTACCGAGCCTTATGGAGCCTAGCGAATAACTGAGTTGGATTCGGCAAAGGTTCCACCTGAAACTGTGTATGACTGTTCAGAAGTCGGTAATCTATACACAACCTGTGTTCTCCACTTGGTTTGCGTAACAAAACTACCCCCGCATTGTATGGGGATGTGGATGGTGCAATCACGTCATCCTCCAGCAATTTTTGTATTTCCCCCTCCAGGGCCTTTCTTTAGAGAATGGCACTGGGTAAACCTTTTGGCGAACAGGCTCCTGTGTGGTCAAAGTCATCTCGAACTCAACCAACCTCGTTCGTCCTGGTTTATCAGTCAGTATCTCCTTATGAGACTTGAGAACCTGGGTTATCCTTTCCCTCTCCTGGGAGGTCAGATCAGGGTTTACTTGCACATCCCTATAAGTTTCCTGGTGTACCAAGGGATATTCCCTGCCCTCGCTGGTTCCCACTTCTGTCTCCACTGCAACTGCCATTGCCATGAGGTGAGCTGCCTTGTCTCCGGGTCTCTCTTCGTATTTCCGCAAGAGATTGATATGGAAAATCTTCGACTTTCCCCGGATCCGGATCTGATAGTTGGTTCTGGATATCACCCTTTCCACGGGAAATGGTCCTTGCCAACCTATCTCCAGTTTGTTGTTTCCCGTTGGGAGTAGCAACAAGACTTTATCTCCCACCTCTAGAGATCTTTCTTTAGACCTACGGTTGTAGTAAGCCGCATGTCTTTTCCTGGCCTTTTTCAAGTTTTGATTTGCCAGAGTCCATCCCTTGTGGAGTTTTTCTTTCAGTTCCTCCACGAATTTGTAGGATGAGATCACTTCTTCAGTCCAACTCCTCAACATGGCTTCCAACGGTCCTTTGATTGGACGACCAAACAGCAACGTAGCGGGTGGTAGTCCTGTTGAGCCATGAGGAACTTCCCGATAGGCAAAGAGTGCTGCTGGGATATATTCATCCCACCTATCAGGTTTTTCCTGCGCTAGTTTCCTGAGCATTGTCATCAACGTGCCGTTGAAACGCTCCACTTGTCCATTGGCTTGAGGGTGGTAAGGGCTGGTATGTATGTGGTTAGAGTGAAACACCCTAAATACCTCCTCCATGAGTTTTCCACAAAACTGAGATCCATTGTCCGTCAGAATTTGATCCGGAAAGCCTAATCTGGTAAAGGCCTAAATCAGTGCGTCCGCCACTCTTTTCGAGTCAATCGTGGTCAACGGTATAGCCTCACCCCACATTGTACAGCCATCCACCATTGTGAGTATATACATGTTTCTCTTCCTAGTCCTGGGAAGTGGACCCACGATATCGATGGCTACCCTCTCGAAAGGAGAGTTCATGATGGGCATCTCACCCAACACCACCGGTGCTGTCCAGTGTTTTGGTGCCACCCTCGGGCACTCAGGGCATGACTTCACATACCGACGCACATCATCTGTCATTCCCGGCCAATAGTAGTGGCAGGAAATCCGCTGCATGGTGGCGGCAATACCCATGTGTCCACTAAAGGAGATGGTATGCCCCATATGAAGAATCTGGGACCGGTGAGCTTTCGGGACGACCAACTGACCGTATAGGTTGTCTCCCCTTCCTGCTCTCCTGTAGAGTATCCTATTCTTCATGTAGTACTGCCCCCGTCCTGGTGGATCAGCACTTTTCTGCAGCTTTTTGTAGCAAGGGCGTAAAGTATCATCCTCACTCTGGGCAGTTCGTAGCTCCCCCGGCATTGGGTTAGTCACAATTGCGTCTGCCTCTTCCGTTTTCGTCTGAGAGCGAGTCTGCATTGCTCCCATATGGATTGGCTCCCTGGGCATTCCCAGAAAGACATACCGGCAACCTAGGATGACTGGAAAAATGGGATCGGTCAATACAGCGGCCTTGATGGTGCCGGTGACGTACCTTGACCGAATCTCCACATGAGCAATAGGCAACTTCATGACTACAGCACTCTTCTGTGCAGGCTGTATATCCAATGTCTCACCTGTGAATTGTTCTGGATGTACCAGATCCGCAGAAATCACGGCCTCCCCGTCCAGTCCTGTGTCGTATAAACACTCCACTTGACGACCGTTAACCTCTACCAATTCCACTACAGGTGGTTTTTCCTGGTCTGGAGTCTCTTCCTCGGCCTCGACCTGTTCGGTGGGCTCCACCTTAGGTTTCCCGGGGCACCCGACGAATTGAGTGTCTCCTGACTTTCCCCTGCAGTCAATAGCATTGTGCGTGTTTGACTTGCATTGGTTGCACCATTTCCCTGTCCTAGATTTTCTATTGTCGGACTTGAGTGAGCTCTCCTGGTGGCGAGCTTCCTTGTTGACCTTGGCAGTTTCCGTGACAAACTCCTTGGAAGTCACTTGACATGCTGCAAAGTGAGGGTTCTTAGCCTTCGATTTGCAGTCCCTCGTATTGTGAGAGGGTGACTTACAAATTGAACACCACTTCTCCGACCACGGTCGTTTAGGTGTAGAGCTTGAAGTGCTCTTGCTTCCCTCCTTCTTCTTCTCTGAACTATCCTCTGATTTTTGCACATAAGGTTCCCACTTTTTTGTTCCTGAGTTTTTGGCTTTCTTCTTGTCATGTTTCTCTTGACTTTTGGTGTTGGTGGAAAGGGTTTCCCCTGCCTCCCCATGTACCTCGACGAACCGTTCTGCTAATTTAGTCACGAGGTCAATACGTTCCGCTCCTTGTTCTCCCAGGAACGTCCTGAGAGGTTTAGACATTTGCTTCTTCAGCTGGTCGACCACCATGAGCTCTTCCAGACTCTCATAGTCATGTGCGAACCCTGCCAAATCCATCCACTTATGGAGATAAGATATTAGACGCAAACTGTAGGCTGCAAACAACTCCCCCGGTTCTCGTTTCGCTGCTCGAAATTTTTTCCGGTAGGTATGTGACGTAACCTCGAATCGTTTCAGCAGAGCCGTCTTTAACTCGTCATAATTGTTCTCATGTCCTGGTGGCAGGCGAGGATAAACCTCGTATCCGGTCCCGCGTAATCCCTGGGATAGCTTAAGATTCCATTTGTTACGCTCCAGACCCATAGCAACTGACATAGCCTCGAAGCGTTGAAGGTACTGGTCAATATTCTCTTTGTCCTCCTCGTAGACCGCCAAAGGAAACTTCATAGCATGGTACCCATGTCCACCTACTGGTGTTGATCCTGGGATGGAGGAACCTCCAACTGCTCCCTCAGTTTCTCCATTAGATTGACTCTTGAGCTCGAGTTCCCGCATCCGGTACTCGTGCTCCCTCTTCTGTGCTTCCTGTTCAGTTTCCAGTTTCCTAGCTGTTTGCTCAGCTTCAAATTTCCTAGCTGCTTGCTCAGCTTCCAATTTCCTAGCTGCTTGCTCAGCTTCCAATTTCTTAGCTGCTTGCTCAGCTTCCAATTTCTTAGCTGCTTGTTCCAACTCCATCCTTCTCAATTCCAGCTCGGCCTTTCGATCTTCCCGTTCTGCTTGACGATACTCTCTCTCTCCACTTCCTGTATGTAATCCGTTAGAGCAGAACCCGCCAATCCCATTTCTTCCCCCTTTGCCTTTAATTCTGCTGTGCTAAGTTTAGGGGTGGCCATTATACAGAGAGGTAAGCTAGCAGGTCTAGTACAATATAACTGCAAATTACTATACAGATATATGAACAAGTACTATAAATCTAGATATTACCATGCACAGCACATTCGCTCAGTGACAAGAGTAGAATCAGGACCACAGACCTATGCAGACGTGTGAAGTGTGAACAAGTAAGATATTTGTCCTAACCCATATCCACATTCACTCTAGCTGGATTCTCCAAAATGATATCTCCCTCTTATAACTAAGGATCCCGTGTCAAAAGACCCCGTTGTCAGAAGATCCCACTGTCAAAGGTTCCTGCTTGCAGGAGATCTCGCTGTCCAAGGATTCCGTTTACGGGAGATCCCGCTGTCCAAAGATCCCGTTTACGAGAGATCCCGCTCTCCAAGGATCCCGTTTACGAGAGATCCCGCTGTCCAAAGATCACGTTTACGAGAGATCCCGCTGTCCAAAGATCACGTTTACGGAGATCCCGCTGTCCAAAGATTCCGTTTACGAGCCCCCAATAATGTCGTGTCCTCCTTTAAAGTGTCGTCCCTGGAGTGAGGAGAGTCGACACCCACATTATAATATTTTTTTTCCCTCTCAATATTCTGGAGAATCCACCAGCTTCCGTCCAACACACTCCATCAGCCTATGGACACCTTTTCCTATCACTCTCTCTCACTGTCGTACTATGCCCCCTCTCATACTTCCCAACGCAACATACTCAACAACTCTTGCTTCTAGAAATTAATAAAGATTTATTTATTAAAAGAAAAGTGTAACGTGTATGAGACGTGTATGCGAAGAAAATGTGTGACGTGTTCTATAAAGTGTGTAGAATCGGACTCTCAGACAACAACCCAGTCAGCTGATCTCAGCAAGGATAGACCACAGCACATTACGTCAGAACATGTACATCTCACCCAGTGCCGAAACCATCTTGCCGGATACTGCTTTGCCTCTGTAGACCTCTGGTAATCCAATTTCATGATCATCCGAAATAGACACCGGTGGTATTAACAGTTAATCATGGACCGGTTGCACCCTACACAATGTCCGTTCCTATCGTTCCTTAAAAAAAACTGCACAAGTCCTTTGTAGTGTGTACACAGTCATTAATGTTAATTGTTAATGTGATTGATCCTCACTCGTGTCTATCTAGCCTCACGTATCATGTCTTGTGTTCTATTACACGAGATTATATCACACTAGGTAACTATTATAATTAATGTTCTCAGTTCGTTACTACTGTCTGATGCTGTGTGGTGCATCAGTAATCATCACTCTCTTTGGTGAATCAACTTTCTTCTAGCTTTAGTTACGTTCTGTATGCAACTTTATTGATTGTTGAACTGGTGTTCTTCCGAATGGGATTTGATTCTTTCCCAAAAACTTGTTGAGTTTCCTTGGATCTGGTAGGGAACCTAGGATAGAAACAACACATCTGGTGATAGTACTAGTCACTGATCCTTTCGGCTGAGTGTAAGCTTATCGCCTTGCTTAATGATCTTTAGCTAACTAGACTTAGTCATAGAGCAGAATAGCTACCCACCTAGAGCCGAATCAGGCTATGACAAAGAAAGACCCATACAGAGTGCAAAACCCCAGCGGGCAAGTTCCCCGTCTCCCAATTATCCATCAGTACTCTATTCTTAACTAGCAGAGCTAATATCACTATTCTACTCTAACTAGTTTCCACTAACAGTGCTAATCATCACACTATAGTTTAACAAGGCCACAGTCTATATTAATTTGAACGAATATATTATAATAGGTTATACCTTACAGCACTGCAGTTTACACTAAATTACATCTAATGGTAGCCATACAGACTCGTGTAAACTAAATGAAATATCTCCTTCACACGTTAGATGTTCTAACTGCTGCAGTGACAAGCATGTCTGCCTAAGTCCACATTTTCAAGTTCCCCTAGTTGGTCCCAACTCGGGTTTATATGGCAAACTACCAAAGTTGGCCACGTGACGTTATCCTTTATGCCCCCACACAGGTGGCACATTGGCAGATCATCCCCTGTCAGGGATCCATCCCCCTCTTGCTCCCTCAATGTTAGATTTGTCATCACTGGTTTAGACATCCAAAACAATCTAGAGAGTTACTGTAGAGTTCCAACAAAGAGTTTCGATACCAAGCTGCCAATCCTGGTTTTCCAAACAAGCTTACATTGTGCACGTGACGTTGTTCATGTCCGGCAGGTGTTCCACTGTTTTCAATAACAAGCCCTCAAATTTCTGTCATGTGGTGACAGTCAAAACCGCCATTCCGTCTGATGTCCGGAACTATAGATGACAAACGGAACCATTCCATATCCTGAGCGGGCAATTATATGTGATTTTAACTGTTATGAACTGCCAACGCGTTGTATCCCTTCCTTCTCACTCACCACCAAATGTGTATATGGGCTGACCCGATGTAACCCGTGCAGCTGTGTTTACTCTGTTAGTACGACTGTTGTGGCCTAGAAAAATTACGCCAAGCAAACGTCGGTATTATTATCTGGTTAACTCATGGCGATCTCGTGACACGTGGACTCTCCAAGTATTTCGTGCAGTTCTAAATATGTATCATCATTACCTGAAATAGCTGTGAGTTTCTTCCCGTCTCGAATCTTGCAACGTTTCAGTTCCTTTTTCGGGCTTTAATACATATAGGCTATTACCAATCCTCCCTTTGCTAGTGTTCGCTGTTAGTGCCCAAAGTACAGATTGGAGACGTCTTGGTCAGTGCGAACACCGACCCAGCTACCTTGGTGTCTCTGCATCCTACAATTAAGATCAAACAGTCATTTAATGTACCGACAGTTAGTTTTGTGCACCGTCTACTACCTCTATTGTACCGACAGACAGTTTTATGATTGCTTCTATTATATTTAGAGTAGCCACAGTAATTTTCGTGCTAGCTTCTGTTACATTCAGTACAGCCACAGTCACTCTCCTGCTTCCTTCTATTATATTCAGAGTAGTCACAGTCAGTTTTGTGCTTGCTTCTATTATATTCAGAATAGTCACAGTCCTTTTTGTTGTTGTTGTTGTTGTTGTTGTTGTTGTTGTTGTTGTTGTTGTTGTTCTTCTTCTTCTTCTTCTTCTTCTTCTTCTTCTTCTTCTTCTTCTTCTTCTTCTTCTTCTTCTTCTTCTTCTTCTTCTTCTTCTTCTTCTTCTTCAGCGTTCCGAGCCATTGAGGTTCTTTGCTGCAGATACTAACCGTCTCCATTCGTCTCTCTTGTTGACCTTCTCTTGCCAGTCGCTGATTCCAAGTGCTTGTAGGTCTGTATGTATATTATCTCTCCACCGACTTCTTGGTCTACCTCAGGGTCTACGGTCATTTATTTCCTGAGTGTAAGCGAGTTTTGTTTCCCTATTAGCTTCCATTCTTTCTGTATGCCCCAGCCAATGCAGTCTATTAGACTTCATGATACCAGTGATTCAATCAATCAATCATGTGCCATACCGGAAAGCGTGGGTGGTCAAGCCATCCAGGTATTTTCCTCTCGGTCTTCCTTTTGGTCTGTTGGTCTGTTCCCTTCGATCTTGCCAGTTGTCACTAAGTTCTCCAATCCAGTTCTTTTCATAACATGTCCAAAACTTTTGACTGTCTACGTCCAATTTCTCTAATCAATTTACGAGTTTCATTTGTCTCCTGTAGTACTTGGCCATTGGTTTTTCTGCCTGTCCATAGTATTCTTTGCATTTTTCTAAGAAACCAAATTTCTGCAGCCATCAGATGTTTTTCAGCTTAACTGCACATTGTTCAAGTTTCACATCCATACAAAAGAAAGGGCTCTATGTATCCCCTCAACATTCTTTTTCTCGTTTCAGTTGACATCGTTTTATTGGTCAGAATGTTTTTCATCTTGCTAAAAGCTACTTTCGCCAAGGCGATTCTTGTTCTAATCTCGTCAAGGCATCACCCATCAGATGTTACATTATGATTCACCAGTGATTAGCAGGGACTTAACATATCATAAATGTCTTTGTTGCTTCTTCTTTTCCACTCTCCACTTTGTGTATCCCTAACGGGCCCACTTTTTTTGCTTGCTTTTATTATATTATATTGTATTCAGAGTAGTCACAGTCAGTTGTGTGATTGCTTCTTTATATTCAGAGTAGCCACTGTCAGTTTTGTGCTTGCAGTTATTATATTCAGAGTAGCCTCAGTCAATTTTGTGCTTGCTTCTATTATATTCAGAATAGTCACAATCAGTTGTGTGCTTGCTTCTATTATATTCAGAGTAGCCACAGTCAGTTATGTGTTGCTTATATTATATTCATAGGAGCCACAGTCAGTGTTGTGCTTGCTTCTATTATATTCAGAATAGTAACAGTCAGTTATGCGTTGCTTGTATTGTATTCAGAGTAGCCACGGTCAGTTTTGTGCTTGCTTCTATTATATTCAGAGTAGCCACGGTCAGTTTTGTGCTTGCTTCTATTATATTCAGAATAGTAACAGTCAGTTTTGTGTTTGCTTTTATTATATTCAGAGTAGCCAGAGTCAGTTTTGTGCTTGCTTCTATTATATTCAGAGTAGCCACAGTCAGTGTTGTGCTTGCTTCTATTATATTCAGAAT
Source organism: Cepaea nemoralis (assembly GCA_014155875.1). Taxonomy (NCBI): domain Eukaryota; kingdom Metazoa; phylum Mollusca; class Gastropoda; order Stylommatophora; family Helicidae; genus Cepaea; species Cepaea nemoralis. The sequence goes on along the minus strand of JACEFZ010024168.1, from coordinate 33,084 downwards.
AGCCATAGTCAGTTTTGTGCTTCATCATCATCAAGTGCCGTGCCAGCTGGCGTAGGCGTTCATGGCTCTCCACAGATCTCGGTCTTAGGTTTTCTGGATCAACTCTGCTGCTGATATTCCTCCATGCCACCGTCTCAATCCATCCAGTATCATTTCTCTTGGTCTGCCTCTGCCTCTCTTCCCCTCGATCTTTCCAGTTGTTACGATGTTCTCCAATGCCTCTCTTCTCATCACGTGACCGAAGAAAGATGTTTGTCTCTGTCTTATTGTTGTATATAATGTTCTAGTTTCATTAGCCTGTTTCAGGCAGTCAGTCGTTAGTTACTCTGGCAGTCCAAGGAATTCGCAACATTCGTCTCAGGAACCACATCTCTGTTGCTTCTAATTTCTTCTTACTTTGTTCATTTACATTCCAAGATTCACTGCCATACAGCAAAACTGGTTCTACATAGCATTTCAGCACTCTCTTTCTTACATTCAGTGATAGTGACTTATTGCACAAGATACTCTTCATTTTCTGAAATGCGGCTTTTGCCTGCCCTATTCTGCTCCTAATCTCTGTTGTACATCTTCCATCTGATGTTATAAATGCCCCTAGGTATCTAAAATTATCCACTTGGTTAAGGATTTTTCCTTCTATTTCTATGTCACATTTTGGTGTCACCATTTTCTTTGATATTACCATTGTTACTGTTTTCTTGATATTCAAGGAGAGTCCTTTCCTTGCACTCTCTGTTACTACAACGTCTAATAATTGCTGTAGGTCTGTTGAATTATCCGCCACCAATACTGTGTCATCTGCATAGCGTATATTATTTATATTATAACCTCCAACTAGTATTCCTGGCATCTCTTTGATCTCTCTCATTATTACTTCGCTATACAGGGAGAAAAGATCTGGTGACAAGACACACCCCTGTCGTACTCCTAGCTTTATCTGTTCGTAACTACCCTCTTTATTTCCCATTTTAATTGCTGCTACTTGGTTCCAGTAAACATTCTTTATTATTCTTAAATCTTTTCCATCAATGTTGATATCTTCCAACATTTTAATCAGTTCATCATGTTTTACTTTATCAAATGCCTTAGTATAATCTATGAAGCACAAATATATGTCTCTCTGTTTCTCTATTGACCTTTCTATTAGTGTCCGTAATGTATAAATTGCATTGTTTGTGCCCTTTTCTTCCACAAATCCATGCTGTTCTTCACTAATTTCCATTTTTATTTTCTTTTTGTTTCTTCTCATTATGATTCTGAGTAGAAGCTTAGTGATATGGTTTATGAGGTTAATTGTACGAAAATCTTCACAATCAATTGCTCCTGGCCTTTTTGGTATAGCTATAAATACAGATTTCAGCATATCACTGGGTAAATATCCACTACTGTAAATATCATTCAACATTTGGTTAATTTATCTACTCCAAATTCTCCCAACACTTCTAATTCTTCTATTGTGATTTCATCTGGATCAGCTGTTTTTCCTTTCTTCATACGGTTCATAGCGTCAGCGACTTCTTTCAAAATAGGTGGACCTTCTAAGTTACTATCTTCTGTTAATTCTTCCCTTTCTCCGTCATATAATTCTCTTATATACTCATTCTACCTCTTCATTATAGCACCTTCCTCTAATAATATCTTTCCTGCTTTTCCTGTTTTGTGCTTGCTTCTATTATATTCAGAGTATCCATAGTCAGTTTTGTGCTTGCATACACTGCATTTAGAGTATTGACAGTCAGTGTTGTGATTTTTTTTATAGACTTGTATTGTACATAATATGTGTGGATTTACATTATTTTGCTGTTTTTAAATTGTCTGTGTCTGTACATTCGCAAATGTTGCCGTTTGTTTTCTTGCCTTCACAAAGTTTGCCTTTTTCGTACTTAGTGACTTATGCTATAGAGACCATGTGGTACTTTTTGTTAAAAATAACAAATTGGTCATAATTATGTATGAATTATAATATAATAAAAATAAAAGAGAGATAAAGCTCCGAGGAGGTTAGTTAGCGGGGACACTTTATTTTTTTCATTTTTTTTTTTCATATGTGAAGATTAGTTCCACAAGTCATTGTAGAGTAGAACAATTAGAAAGATTTCTTCTTCTTCTTCAATCGTCCGGAATGTTGTTTTTGGTGTTAATGCGTTGTGCCTGTTTACTTCAGAGCTGCGATATTTGCGCATTCGGTCGACTTCTTTAAGCATTTGTTGACCGGGTTACCCTTCACGGGTGAAAGGAGATTTAAGAAATACGAATAAAAGTGGAAAGCCCTCGAATACACAGACGGTCGTTTGTGGTCTTTGCAGTACCTGAGAATGACGATATAGTTTGTAGACCTGGATTCTGACCGTCAAATAATAAACGTTAGGAATTTGGAATGTGGTACAAAGTTCAATCATGGCTAGCAGGTACAGGCTGTATGATACCGAGATCCTTAAGGGAAGAAAGGAAGCAAAGAACAGTATAATATTGTAACCTACCATACAGGTCGTAAGAACCGGCGAAGGAGGGTTGGATATGAGGCTGGCTTTCCCATTCCTTAGAAATACTTATGTTATACATGGAAATTAGTTAGTTAGTTAGTTAGTTAGTTAGTTAGTTAGTTAGTTAGTTAGTTAGTTAGTTAGTCGCAGTTCCAACTTCACAGCAACGGGTCGTCCCCATTATGCTCCGTTCCTGTGCCAGTGAATATCACACAAAATGCTCCCCACTGCCCAATGTGAAAAGTGGAAAAGACAGGAGTCTCGACAAACAACAGCCCGCACAGATACACTATGCATAATGCCGCCGCCAGAATGTCAACACAGTAGTCCGCCACAAAACACCCAGTTCATTTCTGATGGAATCGGCAGTCACTTTCCCATCTGGATGCTTTCTAGATGTTTACCCACAGTCCACGAAATACAGTCCATCGTCGATGGCAGTGGCAGTCAACCAGAAGCCCAGCAGCCACGCATTTCTGCATAAGGCAAAAACCGGTCAACTCTGGGACATAGCTATCTGCCATCGCTCCGAACATGCAGTAACATTCCAAAAAACCTCGGGCAGATTCAAGAGCGTTCCACACGAAACTCACAGCTCACTGTTTCATAGGATAGTGGAGCGTAAAAATAAACGTTACGATGGAGATTTAAGAAATACGAAAAATGTGGGAAGCTCTCCAAGGCACATACGGTGGTGTTTCGTTCTTTGCGGAACATGGGGATAAAGATATAACTGTAGGCCAAGAGACCGGCTGTCAAATAATAAGCATAAATAATGTGGTATTTGTTCCAAGCTAGCACATATCTAACGTATAACCTTAGTGAAAATTATATTCATATTTATTGCACTCACAAAAAATAGATAAATGCGTTTGTGGTAAAACAAGTTATATGAAAATGGTAACTCACTTCTTTTCTTATGTTCCCATTGAGTATTTATACAAATACTATTTACAATCTTGCGATTCATATTTTTTTTGGGCGCTCGCTATCTCGCTTTGAACTAAAGCGAAGTCCATACACGCTACTCCTAGTAGCACTGGACTGAATTTTGCGTGTGGATTAGCTTTCCCTATAAACAGTGTCTCTCGCCATCAGGCGAACCCACTCCGACTACAGAGGTACATATAATGTGCGTCCCCAAGTCAAGGACAAGAAGTCAACATTTTAGTCCAAATGAACGGTGTAGGGGTTGAACACCCTACCCCAGTGTCACGAATTCTTGGAGTTGTCGATCAATGACAGAATGTAGAGCCATACGTCTACAAGCAGCCGTCATTCCCTATTGTGTTGTTGATCGAGGAAAGTCTGTCGCGCCATTGGTCTGCAGGCGGCAGCCATCCTTTGATGTGGTAGACAGGCTGTCTGGGTAAAATTCGGCAAGATCGTTTGTTGTTTGGAAATTATTCTCCGGATTACAGACCTGTGGGACTTTTTGAAATACCGGGACAAGTCCCCAGATGAAAGCGGAGCAGCCAGCCAGTTGTTTCCATCGAGTCGGAAACGGAGAGAAAAAAATAGTTTATTGACACCTAGTGTCTGGACAGATTTGTGACGTCATTCAGATACAACGTTAAAACTGTCTGGATAAACGACTTTGGGGGGAGTCGACCAAATGTTGTGAAGCAAGACGGACGTGTGTCATATTCCTAGTTTGATTCTTGAGAGAGACTACAGTGTCTATTGTTGATTTATATCGGTGGACATTCATCCAGTGTGTGATTTCGTAGTCTCAATCTCAAACCGGAATAACTATATGGTATTTAATTTAAATAGACCTAAATTAGATTATTCGTAGGAATCGAGTGTAGTAATGTGCGTTATGAGAACGTATTATAAGAGCGTCGGCAACAGTAGGCTTTCGCGTTGCTGAAACTAGCTTGTGTGAGATATCAATTAACTCAGTGAGTTAAGGGCAATGTAGTGGGATGATATTTATGGAGATTGAGGATGGTTGGGGGGATAAAGGAAATGTAAAGTGGTAGGATCTTCCAGTAGGGTGTCTACTGGGTTTCTGCACTTTTCCTTTAGTCTTCCCTTGTCTAACCATGACTCAGACCAATTTGATGAGCTCCTCTGCATTATGACAGAGTTTGGTTCTCTGTTATATATCTGAGTGCGGCCGTTGGCCTACACCCACCTAATAAAGGTCGGAATCGGGTTGCTCTCACCAGGTGTGTTCCCTCTTCAACAGGTTCCACTATATTTTACCACAAGCTAGAAGAAAAGTCATGGCTCGAGCATTGAAGGTAGAGTTTACTAAGAGGCTTTTGCACTGGACCCATAACCCAGAGGTTCTGCAGGAACCTGGCCTCTGCTGAGCGGGAAACGATGATTATATAAGTGTGTTTCCTAAGTGATAGTTTACATCACAGTAAAATAAAGACACTGAAAATACCACCAGTACCAGGAACACTAGTAGAGATATAGATACCTGGAACATTAACATTGCGTGTTACAATTGGGGAATTCGTCTGAGAAGTTAAACACTAACAGTTAGTTCCAAAGTGACAGTAAACATTTTTGGACTATACTAGAATTCTCTGAACACAGAACTTGTAGGGATATAGTAGTTACTCTATGTGTGTCAGATTGATGGTCAATATTGGACTATATCCACTATTGGTGACCAGGCATCCGGATTGTCCAAGAGCTATTGGAGGAAGTCAACACTTGGCCGGAGAGACACATCATTTGGGTGAGGTCTTCTGTCCTTGATATATGGTGCTGTTGTGTGGCCAGTACAGTGATGAAACAGACTTTGCTCCTGAGCTGTTCGGTCTGATTCTGCAAACACTAGATTATACGACAAACATTCTACACATACACTTTGCACACACATGACACTTTTCTTTATTAAATTAATTTGTTATAAGCTAGAGTTGTATAGTATGTGTTGGAAAAGAATGAGAGGGGGCATGGTCCAGTGGTAAGAGAGAAAGAGAGAGAGAAGGATCCAAGGACTGACGGGGTGTTGTGGACAGAAAGCTAGGAGATCCTCAAGATAATGATATGGGGTTAAAAGAATGTGGGTGTTGATTCCCCTCACACCTGGGACGACACATATTACGACACCCAGCATCAGCAGACCTGATGTAAAAGAACAAGTGCTCTTATACATTCGGCCCTGCTGGCCTCCTGATTCCTTTTGATACTCATTCATAATATTTATAAATTATTTCGGGGGAATAATTACTGGTCTTCGTTGTAATTGCGTCTAGTACTGTACTGGCACCTTGCCGTCTTGACAGACAATATAGTTTGTTAGGCATAATAACCTCTCCATAGCACAAAGCCTGGGCTGAATTGTAGAGACCATGAGTTGCCCATGCAGCGTGATCTCTCTCTCAGTCTGCCTAGTTTACTCTAGAGGAAAGGTAGCGTCAATACATCTGGAACAATACGCGCTGCAGAAGCTTCCGAATCAACAAAGCAATGCTCGGTGCTTCAGTTTTAATTCACCACAAACAAAGGAATTCCGTGTTCCCCGGGAAATCACGTGACAGGGTGATTCCATAGTCGATGTAGGGGTGTGTTGATATTAATTACAGGTACAGACATATAATTGCTTTCGCAAGTAGAAGGCAAGCAAGTGCTATTGTGTAAGGTATTTGATGAAATAAAGAAACATGTATGTTGTCGATCACTTCCGGTTGAGTATGTGGTGGACTGCTGGTCCGATCGATTGATGTAATTAATGTTTCTGAGTCCGGAGGACCCCCAATGTCGTCGGGTGTATATCCATACCTTGTGCTACTCGTCTTATCGTGTGTATGCCACATCTATCAGCGCTCATCTTTGCTATATCGAGGGGGGGGGGCAGTTTCCGAAGAAAATGACATGCGGTTTTGAGTACATCTTCATGCCAGCACACGTGTAGACCGACCACGAAGTGAATCCCGATATCCCTATTCTGAAAATCGATGATTCCACCAGATCTAGGTCAGTGCTAAAAATAATTACCCGGTATGTTTGCGGTGAATTAAAAATGGGATAGATACCCATTGCTCTAATGGTCCGCCTGTAGGAGCCTAGATCCCATATCAGATGCCAACTAAGGCTTATGACCTGGTCTGCGCTGCGATGGCATTTAGTATTGCATTTCTAGTGCAGATTCTGAAACATGTCTGTTTTAATGCAAATATGTGGTTATTAAAGCAGCTGGAAAGCTACAAGCAGAGACTGTGGTAAAATGTGTAGGCCAGGACACCGGCCATTATATAATAAGCATCAATAATGTGGCATCTGTTCCAGTTAAATTATGGCCAGCACGTAACTCAAATATAACCTTAAGGTGATCTACATTAATATTTATTGCATAAAGGAAATTGTTAATGTTAGATAGAACTGTCTCAAAACATGCATCGTCTTCAATAGTATGCACAGTAGGAAAGCTCATGTACTTCTGAAGAATGTAAGTAAAACTACTACATCAGATTCAAATAGCAGCCATGCAACTAACATTAGACTGTTTGTAAGGACGTGACAGCTTACCTGTTTGATGGCGGTTTAACCTTTCACTTTGAGTTTACATTCAGTTTACTTCATTTCATCCCATCTCAACATGTTCCTCTTGTACCTTGCAGAGTCGAGGTGAAGTATAAACAGCAGGAGAGTGCCCGCTTATGGCCTTCATGTATCGATATTCACATGGACTTTGTTATTCCCTGCGTCCATCATTTACGTGGTCGGCTTCTTCTTCTGCTTCCCTGTTGTCTGTACATCATTGCTTGTTGTGGTATACTGTCTCTAGTGCAGCTACAACCCCCACTTTAGTCCTGATTTCTTAATTTCTGATCTTATTTCTTCTTGATACATTGAGTATTCTTCTCAGGAATCTCATTTCTGTTGTTGTGAATTTTCTTTTGTCTTTTTCTGTCAATGTCCGGGTTTGGCATTGGTAAATTAATTTACATTATGATGATTAATTTGCCATTAACATTGATTCAATTTACAATGCACAAAAAAGTTATGCCAACGTGGGTTTCTTGTATCCAAGCTGTTTCTTTCTTGATTTAAAATAAATTTACATCGTCAATGCTTTTAGTGGAAATATCAAAATATGTTACCACTAAAACTTCGGAAAAACATGTTGTCATACTCAATCATTCTTGTTCCTTCTTGTTTCCTATTTCCCTCTCTAGAGTTGAGTTGAGTTGAGTTGAGTTAAGAACCGACATCACTGCACTCAGGACATTGCCATTCGTGCTCAGTCCCCTCGTTCAACAGCCAGCGAAGAGACATACTACTAATCGTTCCCACCGCTATCTGATTAAAAGTTCTCCTGGTCTTCACTCTCAGTTTTGAGATTCTTCCAGAACCCTGCCGAACCCCCGCAATCTCATTCTTTCCACATATGGGTTCTCAATCTGTTCCTTCGCCTTCTCCATCTGGTCCCACAAGCGCACGACCACCTCCCCCTTGTCCATAGGCAAGATACCACAAAGAGGTGCATTCCCTGCTAGTCTATCAGCCTTTTCATTCCCCCGTACACCCTCATGGCCAGGGCGAAATATTCCCCTCTCTAAAGCAGTGCGTCAGACACATCTCAGCAGTCACTATGTCCAGCTTCAGTATGCATTTGTTGGAATCTAAGATCGTCTAGACTAGTGGTCCTCAACAAGTGAGGAATCCCTCCCATCCCCCCAGGTGGAATTTTTAGGGTTCCGGGGGGGGGGGGGGGGGGGGGGGGGGGGAGGGGGGATATATATATATAGCGGTGTTCATCTACCCGTCGTTAGGTTCTCTCATAACAATTGTACTAGGACAGTCATCGTCATCAAGCCGACTGGCGTAGACGTTCATGACTCTCCACAGATCTTGGTCTTTGGTTTTCTGGATCAACTCTGCCGTTGATATTCCTCCATGCCACCGCCGCAATCCATCCAGCATTATTTCTCGTGGTCTGCCTCTGCCTCTCTTCCCTTCGATCTTTCCAGTTGTTACGATGTTCTCCAGCGCCACTCTTCTCATCACATTACCAAAAAAAGCTGTTTGTCTCTTTCTTATTGTTGTATATAATGTTCTAGTTTCGTTAGCCTCTTTAAGGCATTCGTTGTAAGTTACTTTGGCAGTCCAAGGAATTCGCAACATTCGTCTACTACTACTAGGGCAGTAGCTTTAATGTTTTCTCTTTGCGAAATCCCACTTCCTTGGGAATTTCGTTGTGTACAACTTGTACACAGCACTTCCTGAATTCTATCCTTATCCATGAAGGCTCTGTAACGGATCTCACTAACCAAGCTATTAAGGGACGTGCGATATCATCAGAAACCATCGGTCCCTGTAAAAATAAATTGCATAGCCCTATGTTATGGTTTGAATCCGGTAATTTATAAGCCTGAAGCTGACATTGTATCCGCTCAGCTGTTCCCCCCTCGCGCCCCCACTCCGCCCCCCCCCCTCCCCATACACACCATAACATGATTAACGAATTTCGTGAAACAGACGGCTAAGATTAACTTGTAAATCTAGATAATCTTTAGAACAATTATGTGTTTGGATGCTAGTAATATATACCTTTTCCCATGTTGTTATTAATGCACCTCCCATTAATATTAACAATAGCTCTCCCAGTAAACAGTGTATATAAACTGTGTATATTGTTTCTCATTTATATCAAGATTTATTTTTCTGAAATACAAGAGGCTGACCATAATTCTATACCCTGACTATCAAAGAAATATCACAGAGAACTACAATTGTGTATTGTATTTATTTGCTTTCAATATAGACACCGCTTGAATTAACACACCTGTGCTGTCTCTGTCCTTGATAAGACCTTGAGAATAGAATAACCTAATGTTTGAACTTAACTAGTTATCTCTTGCCATTATGACTTCTTTATCACTTTCAAAATTATTTCCTTTGACCTGTACTTTCAAGATTTGGGGGCATGCCTTTATCAGCAAACAATCACAAGAAAACACAACATGTAGAGACAGAGTAGACACCACGGTTTCTGAGTAAAGGCATTTTACCGAATGAGAAGAAAGGAAAGATGAAAAAGACGTGAAATCAATGAAACATAAATTTATGTCGTTTTAGTTGTTTTCATTTATTTTTCATCTTTGAAAGCAGTCTCAAAGCACCAAATCCGGATAATATTGTGAATGTGGAAGAATCTCAGTATTCAAATCAGTGGTCTCTAGCTGTACAAGACGTGCTTTGTGAAAATGCGCGTTGTCTTGAAGGCAAGGAAAATTATGTGTCCTTGTTATCGCTCGTTTTCTGGTCACAACCTTTTCAGTTTGGAAAAAAAGATCAACATAACCATTAACTGTAATGCCATGAGTCAGATAACTTGAGATTATATACCTCAGTCTGGCTGAGTCAGGCTGAGTGGTCTCGAGGTATGGTGTCCGCCTCGAGTGCTGGAGGTCCCGGGTTCAGGCCCCGGTGAGGACCGGGATTTATTTAAAAAATCCACCTGGACTTCCAGTAGTAAAATATCCCCTGGTCTCTGGGTAGTGAGATCAGACGCCCGTGTGTATTTTTGCGCACGTAAAAAATCCCTTGGCAGTTGGAAATCGAAAAAGAGTAGCCTAACGGCGCTGCCCGGGCACAATTTCGAGTTAAAAATCTACCCAATGTATTTCATGATCCTCGCCGATGCAACGGAGTTCGTGCATTGAGCTGACTTTCTCCAGACTCAGGTTTGAGTTAGGAGGAAAACGGAGCACTTATGGGTTAAACCGTGTGCCGTGATGTTGATCCAACGACCAACCTAAACCAACCTACCTCAGTATCAAAGAATGACTGGAACATTTTAAGAAACTGTAAACTGAGATTTACCCTAAATGTTTTATGCTCATTTATCAATTGGTGCGGGACGCAGCTGGCATGTACTTTTGTTACACTCAGTCTCTTGTGTAAACTACTCTAGACTGTTCTCTACTCATTTATACTCTACTAGCTATATTCACAGTCCACGAGTATCGATAATGGTCAATGATTTCTGTCAGTCTTGCTATATTTCCGTTGTTGCACTCTTAATGCAGCCTAAAAGATCGTGGCAGATCAGTTATATTTGAGCGGCCACACCTAAACTGTCTATGCCAGCTGTTGTACCTAGGCACACGAAGGACACTATTCATAAACACTTGTTCCATGTCAATATGTATTTATGTACCTGGTAACATTAGGAATTGAATCACAGCGCTGGCCTCGGACTTCTCATTTGTTCTGATAATCGTTGGAACAGCAGCTCTATTTAATACACCATACTCCATCGTGCTCCATAGCAGGAGCACCCGTTGACGAAAAATGTAAACTTCACATGTTCATTGGAAATATTTTATGTATGCTTCGGTACAAAAACGTGTGCACCGATTAAGCGTGATCGTTCAAATGTTGCTGGTCTATCAAGAGCTTCCTCTTCATCTTTAGTTACGTAATTAGACATCTGCCATCAAATCTTCTCTATCGTCTAATATTGTGACTAAGTTAATATTAGTTATAATTGTATTAGCACGAAACAACTTTCTCTGCAATAATCAATTGCTATGTCACAAATTAGTTTAAGTAAGTCATGTATTATTGATTATTGCATATTTTCCATGCTCGTTAATACATGCGGTTTCTGTTGTTGTCGTTATTGTCTAAGATTAGCTTCATAAATGATTTATGAATGAAATGATGTATATAATGCATAAGAGCAGAGTGATAAGAAGGGCAGAATGTCAGAAGGAACTACGTGCCAAATTTTTAACTCTTTTTAAATGAAATTTGTTCTGTCGTTCGTTCTTTTAAGAAGTAGTTTCTCATATAAAGTAAATTTCTCAATTTCACCGTTTCTGTTGGTATGTCCCCTAAATTTCGTTTGTTTTTACATGATGGTTTTTGTGAGTGATCTTGTAACACCTGCGGCTCTCAAACCAAAAACGCATGGTTTAATCAACAGTATTTTGAAAAACAAAACACAAAATTTTTATAGTTTCGAAAGTTCTCAAATATAACATTAACTCTTCATATTAGTATAAGTTAGTTGCATATCCTTTACAGGACATATCAGTCAACTCCAGCATTTTTGGCCGGTTGTGATTTCTGGGAAAGCTTACGTTCATTAGTTTGGCATTGCTTTCTGAACGACAGGCACTCATACCACTGTAGGGAAAATAAAGCCAGGCAATCTGCTTCCAAATCGCCCGCAGCTGTGTTTCGAATGTGGAACGTGGGATTATGAATTGCATTCGTAACTCCTTCGCCACCGAGCTGATTGAGATTAGTATACCTTGATAATAATTACATATGAATATAGGCACACACGAAAATTCATAAACATTTAACATAACAGTGTGAGCGATCCAGTCCAATTCCCAGATAATTCTGAACCATTTTAACTTATTAAGTACCTAACAAACAGTAGGTTTGGACACAACATGGTACACAATCAAATAAACAAGTATTGTAATGTAAATTACCGTTCACTGAGCAGTGAAATTGCGAGGGATATACGAAAGAAAAACAAACAAATAATACGATGACCCTAGATTGGTGATATACCGTCCTTCTGTTTAAATGGGAGGAAACATTTGGCGGTTTATTATCCTTGGGCATTGAATCAGTTAAGTACACATTTTATTAACATAAACTGCATTAACAAATATTTATTCCGCTGAAAAAGAAAAAAAAAAGTTAATTGATGCTGAAATTTTGGAGCCCTATATTGGCTAAAAAAAATGTTTATTTTCAAACTGCGAAGCGACTCCAATATTTCTGTAAATTTATAGGGGATGAAACTGGCTAAAATGGATCATTCCCACAACGGGTCATCCCGCAAAAGAGGAATAACACAAGACAATACAATAATGATCCATGCAATAATCTTCAAATCACTCTGATTTTGCTGTGTGGCCGTGATATTGGAATGTGCACGTATACATTAGGAAGACCTCGGAAGCAACAGATATGTTGTTTCTGAGACGAGTGTTGCGAATACCAAGGTCTGCCAAACTAACAACAAGTGTCTGAAAGAGATTAATGAACATATTGTATACAACCATAAGAAAGAGACAAACAATACAAACATAAAAAATAGATAATGTAAGTTAAATCACATAATAAGAAGAGAGTCATTGGGGAAAGCTTCGTGACGATTGGAAAGATGAACCGTTGACGAAGCCTAGGAAGACCAAGAAAAATTGTACTTGTTGGCCTAAGAAGGTGTCACGGAAGAATATTATCAATATATTTGATCAGTATACCAAGACCCGAGTAGATACATTTCTTCACATATACTTACACATACATCTTTGTAAATACATGAACGACTATACCGTTTGGCAGGGCGCATGATAAGACGTCTCAAGCTTTTCGGCTTCATTTGAGAAGACTTGTTCGTAAGAACCACAAATCCAGGATCAATGTGCGGGAGAGGGAGGTATAACATCCATAAGTTCCCTGGTTTGTAAACTTCCAAAGACTGATTTATACCCGGCTCTATACGTTACAAGCTGACATGGTATCTGCAAGTCATTCCATCGTATAGATAAACGTGTGGTATTTTTAAATAGACAAATTAATGCTAAAACTGTTTTCAACAAATAGTCATCATCATTTTCTGGGGAGGAATAGCTCACTTTCCAGCGCATGATAGATAGTGTCATTTCATGTGACTGTACAATGTCTTTGATGTCGTCAACCCATTTTCTTCTTGGGTATCCTCTTGCTCTCCTATAAGATCTTCTTGATGTAGCACCATTGCTGGTAGCAGATGATGTTGCATTCTACCGAAATGGCTCCACAAACAGTCTTGTTTACAAATGCTCTGTCTGTATTCTCTTCGTTTAAATGAAAAAAAAAAACCAGAAAAACAGATGTCACCGATCTGCATGATGCTCCTCTCAGCCTGTATCACGTTTTCCCAGGAGTCGTGATTCAAAGGATGCGGCTCACTGTCGAGCTGAATTTATTGAAGAAGTAGATAAATTAGGATCAATCGGATACTCCAATGAAACTATCACGAACAATATAAAAACACACGTCCAAGACACATTAACAGCTACCCATACAAATAGTCTTCATAGGAAAGATGTTAACACGACCAAAATTAAATTCAGGTCTCGCCTAGTCAACACAATGAACAGTGGTACTGATTAGGGTTGCCAGGCGTCCCGGTTTTCCAGGGCAGACCGCCTATTTAAACACACGAAATAAGTGCACTATTTCACTTTCCCCAAAATATGTGGTTTTTTTTTGTGTGTGCGCCCTTTTGTCCCATTTTATTTTCCTGCCCAATTACATATTTACTTAAATCGAACTATTTGTCAATTTTCAGTTCGTAGAATTCTTCAAGTTTAGTTAAGTTGAGCTAAGAACCGACATCACTGCACTCAGGACATTCTTGTATGCGCTCAGCCCCTCGTTCAACAGCAAGCGAAGAGTCATACTACTGATCGTTCCTACCACTATCTGATTGAAAGTTCTCTTGGTCTTCCCTCTCAGTTTTGAGATTCGATAACCCCTGCCAAACCCCTGCAATCTCATGCTATCAGCATACGGGTTCCCAATCTGTTCCCACACCTTCTCCACCTGATTCAACAGGCTCAGGACCACTTACCCCTTGTCCAGAGGTACTCTGCCACCAAGTGGTGCATTTCTGACAGTCGCCTATCAGCCTGTTCCTTCCCCCGCACTCCCGCATGGTTATGGCAAAAAATACATACATTTCTCATAATCTGTGACCTCTGAAACGAGGAAAGCAATTGCACATGAAACACACCTCCCTCCAACGTACTAAGCATAATCCATGTGCCCTTAATGAATTCATTGTGTGTTGCAGTGATCCCCTCCAACCATCGGAAGGTCGATGTAACTGCTTCCACTTCCATTCTCATGCTGGAGGTCGTAGTTGCATACGCCACTCTCCTTTTTCAACATCGTTCATTAGCCTTCACTATGAAACTTCAACCACTACGTCTGTTTCTCACCACTGACCCATCGGTGTAGATCACTATGTCACCTTGATGTGTAGAGCTCTGGATCAGTTGTTGCAGCTCAAACTCTGTGCGGCCTGCTGCCCATTCTCTGCACTCACGAAGCATTGTTACTATGAAATTGTGTCAGTCGAATGTTTGTCTTCAGGTACTTTAACCCATTCCTTTTCATGACTGATGGTCTCTAGATCACAAACCTGGCGAATAGATATTTCTTCCTGTGCCATCCAAGACCTGCCTTGTCTTGTTCAATGGCCCTTTACCATCGATGGCTTCATGCAGGGGATGATCCCTATCTGCGTTAACCCTCAGGTACCCTTTGGTTTGAAAGACCCTCGGCCTGGCAGCCATTGTTGATAGTGTTAGAATATGCCTAATGCATATAATTGGTGTGCCCTTTGTGCACCAAAGACTTGCCCACATGGTCGCATTCTGTATGCGCTCCAACCCTTCAAGCTGGCACTTTGATACTGTCAGCAACCCCAAACCATACTCAATAATTGACATTATTAACTTCTTAAAGATTCTGTAAAGCATCCTCTGCTCTACCCCGGTTGCTGCCCTCAACTTCAGTGCATTAAGTCCCTTACCAGCCTTCACTACTAAAGCCTCCAAATGGTCCTTAAAAGACATACACTTGTCAAGAGAAATTCTGAAGTACTTCAATTTACTCTCTCTCTCTCTCTCTCTCTCTCTCTCTCTCTCTCTCTCTCTCTCTCTCTCTCTCTCTCTCTCTCTCCTCTCTCTCTCTCCCTCTACTAAGTGGGCATGCATTCAAAATAACACATAGGACATCTACCTTCATGATTCGGTTATCCAAGGAATACGAAACAACCGGTGCCTTGTCTGGGTTTATAATAGCCCCTGCGTACTTGCACTAATCCGCCACACTTATCACCACCGTCAGTAACTCTTCAACCAAACTTGTCCTGTCTTTTCCCGGTCTGTACACCAGCCCATCCTCTGAAAATATCAATTTCTGGTGTCTCAATAGCTTCTGTATACATTAAAGAGCACTGGGAATATGGCAGACTCTGTGGCAACCCAGGTCTAATAGTACAGGGCTCAGAAGTCCATGAACCATGCTCATTGCAATTTGACATTCATAAAGGACTGCAACAATCCATTTGACAATCCAAAGACAGACCTGAATGTCCAACACTATGTATATCAACCAATTGTACCTGACCCTACTGTACGTATCCGCTAGGTAAAGTGCTACAGCCACTGTCTTTTCTCTATCCGTGAAGGCCTCATAGCCATCACATGCAAATGTAGCCGCATTGGCCCAGGTGTACTTCCCAGGCCGGTAACTCCCAACCCCTCTGGGAAGCAGGTTGCGACTTTCCAAGTGGTGCTGTAGCCTGCATGCCAATATATTCTCGAGAACTTTGCCAAAGGTGTTTTGCAGGGTTATGATTCTGTATTCATTAACTTTTGAGTGATCATTAGCTGACTTCGGGAGTTGGACTAGGTAGCTATAGCTGTGCAACCAATCCTGGGATATTTCTGCTGTTTTTATGCTTAGGTTGATACAAAAATCTATCGCCTCCAAGTCCCCATCATTCATGTTCTTTAGTTAGTTAGTTAGTCGCAGTTCCAACTTCATAGCAACGGGTCGTCCCCATTATGTTCCGTTCCTGTGCCAGTGAATATCACACAAAACGCTACCCACTGCCCAATGTGAAAAGTGGAAAAGACAGGAGTCTCGACAAACAACAGCCCGCACAGATACACTGTGCATAATGCCGCCGCCAGAATGTCAACACAACAGTCCCCCACGAAACACCCGATTCATCTCTGATGGAATCGGCAGTCATTTTCCTATCTGGATGTTTCCTAGATGTTCACCCACACAGTCCACGAAAATACAGTTCATCACCGACGGCAGTGGCAGTCAACCAGAAGCCCAGCAGCCACGCATTTCTGCATAAGGCAAAAACCGGTCAACTCTGGGACATAGCCACCTGCCATCGCTCCGAACATGCAGTCACGTTCCACACACAAAAACTTGGGCAGATTCAAAAGCACTTCACACGAAACCCACAGCTCACAGTGTCGCGCCACGCACTCACTCAGTAGCAGGGCAACGGAACCATCAAGCCTCCTTAGTCGCCTTTTACGACATGCGTGGTAGGCTACAGTGTTGCTATTCTTTGCTTCCCTTATGGGCCCCGGCAACACACGGGAGTCATGTTCTTTATATGGGTGTACCTAACCCCGTCCAGGTCTGGCCCTGTGTCCTTAGCTCTCTTCAGCATACATCTAATATCCTCTGTCCG
This sequence comes from Cepaea nemoralis, assembly GCA_014155875.1. Lineage (NCBI taxonomy): Eukaryota > Metazoa > Mollusca > Gastropoda > Stylommatophora > Helicidae > Cepaea > Cepaea nemoralis. The sequence goes on along the minus strand of JACEFZ010024168.1, from coordinate 16,383 downwards.
TATCACGTCTTCATAGTCCTCCTTCCTTGTGACCTGTGACAAGGCTTCTATGACCGAATCCCTAATAGCCATGTCCTGCTGTTCAGTCTGTTTTAGAAATCGTGCAAGCCTCCCTCTTTCTGTGTCAGTTGTCATATATTGGTTATTATCATCATAAACAGTACCATGAGAGAAAAAAAAGTATCACCTGTTTGTTCATCTGTCGGTGCAGTCTCCAGAACTTCCCCAATTTCACATCCCCGCCGACTTCATTTATAATCTGTTCCCACTTCATCTTTATTACCTCTGCTGCTTGGAGTTTAAAATTCTGCACCTTTACTTTGTTATTCCTTTTAGCCTCCTCCAATTCTGTGTCAACGTAATTTGCTCTCCGCACTTTCTGCCAATTCCGTATGGCCGCGCTCCTTTCCCTCCGTGATTGCTCCACCTAAAGTATCCACCATGGTGGTTGTGTGATTATTCTTCTTATTAGTTTAGACTGGCCATTTCTGCTTTGCACTCAGGCAGTTCCAATACGCAACCCGTCTAAGTTTGAATCCCAAACGATCCGTTTTACTCCTACCCCATCTGGCCCCAGCCCTTTTCTTTCTATTCCTTTCCTTCTCTCTGATGCCTCGTCTCCTCAGTACTCAACTTGTGACAGAGATTAAGAGCAGACTTTGTCAAGCAAAAGCTGCATTTCAGAAAATGAAAATTATCTTATGCGATAAGTCACTATCACTGAATTTAAGAAAGAGAGCACTGACACATATTATATAGAATCTGATTTGCAGTATGACAATGAATCATGGATCGTGAATGAACAAATTAAGAAGAAACTTGAAAGCCACGAAGTGTGGTGTTTGAAACGAACGTAGCGAATACCTTGGACTGTAAGAATAATTAACAGTGATTGCCTGAAAGAGACTAGTGAAAGTAGAACATTACATTTGGCTATTAGAAAGATATAAACAATGTTGTTTTTTTCGGGTCATATAATCAATTATATATGTTGTTGTGTTTTGTAATTAATTTTTTTTTAATTTACGAAGGAAGTTAATCATTCTGTTTTTTTTTTTCAATTATATTCTCTTTCTCGTATCTTTACTTTTTAATTGATTGTTAAGCCACTATCACCGACATTCCGGGTCGAGAGTTCCAAATCGCCGTAGTCGATTTTGGAGTAGATCTTTTTGCATTCATTTCGATGGTATGATATTACCGACCAGGATAACTAAAGCGTTCAATTTTTTTTTATGTTGTCTATTGCGTCCTCCAATCTCTGATTCTTTCCTCTACGTTCATGAGCGTCAAACAATGCATGTGAAATATTTGGTTGAAACAGACGTATAGAAAAGATGCTTTAAGTGAAAAAATGCGACGCCTATTGGCATGGGACAGAATATGTAACATATTGGTAGAAATAAACAAACAAATAGATTAAGAGGGGAAAGCTGCGTGTTTCTAGGCGAAGAATATCAAATACAATACATCTATCTGATTGGGACACAAAGCAATAAGAAGAAACATCAACACGAGCTGACATAACATATGAATCAAACACTATTTCCTTTTATTTCCACCCACAGCGCGTACTGTGAAAAAGAATCCATATTTGCTATTCTGATCCTTTGTTACTATTGATTTTTGAAGGAAACTAAGCATTATTCTGTGTGGGGCTGCGTATCGAGGATTTCATTATTGATTCTGCTTGGTATAGATAAAAATTATAAATAATATAAGATAAAGAAGGAAGGCATAATGATATCAATAATGTAATGCTTTGCAGTCTATTCTTTTGCAAATAGAGCAGGCAAACATCAGTTTTGTTTTCGTACCCCTAATCTTTGTTATTAAAATAAATTAAAACCAGAACAAGGGACCTGGTCTGAAATATCGAGAAACTTAAGCATTGGTTTTTATAGTTAAAAATGGTGTACCAAATGCAGCATCAAAGTGATTGGAACCATTCTGAAACAAATCAATGTATTTGCGTATTTAGATGTTTTAATAACATCAGATGGAAGATGTATTCATCATTATCACGTGCCATACCGATAAGCGTGGCCGGTCATGTTTCGCCATTTACACGACCGCCAGAGTCATGGGTCAGCTCTGTGTTCTTGTCTCGATCATGCCACGTTACCAAGCAACCCAGATATTTACTTCTCTGCCTTCCGCTTGTTCTTTCCCCCTCAATGCTGTCAGTTATAACCAAACCCCGTAGTTTATTTCTTCTCATAACGTGTCCCAAAACATGTTGGCTGTATCCATCTAATTTATTGAATCAGTTTACGGTTTACATTTACTTCTTGTGTGACTTGCTCATGTGTTTTTCTATGTATTCTTGGTATTCTTTGCATTTTCTTCAGAAGCCGCATTTCCACTGCCACTAGATGTTTTTCAGCTTTTCAGTTCATTGCGTACGCTTCACATCCATACACAAGTACAGATTTTTTTCTTTACTTGGCGTTCATTCGCTTTGAACTCAAGCGTAGTCCATACACACTACTTATAGTAGTGCTGGAATGAATTTTTCGTGTGGATTAGCTTTCTCTATTACCAGTATCCCTCACCATCAGGTGAACCCACTCAGACTTCAGAGGTACTAGTAATTTACGTCCCCAAGGGCGAAAAGTCAACAGTTTAGTCCAACTGACCAGTGTAGGGATTGAACTCGTTTCCTTGGCATCAGCACATCGGATGTTTAAGAAAGAGCTTTTTTTATCCATTCAGCCTTGCTGAACTCCACTTGAGTTGAATATTTAGACGTGATCCTTCTTTGATAATTCCATTACTTCTGCCGTCATATTATTCAAGCTGGCAGCATTGATGTTACTATACATATATGGCTCTTAAGCAATACGCAATGTAGGGGTCGTGAGGAACGAGCAATTTGCGTTTTCGCAATAGCGATAACAAATTGACTGTATCTCTATCGACTTGCACAGTGGAATAACAACGAGGCGTTATTCGTTTTGTGTGGTCAGAGGGTGTGAAATCTACAGAAGATTGATGTGTCAGTATGAAGACAGGGTGAAGTGTATGCATGGGTGGTAAGATTTAAAAATGGAAGTCAAAATGTCATTGATGAACTGCAGGGGACTTCTCTCAAAAGGAGTATTGTAGCTGCACGACAACGCCCTCCCACACACGGCTGCGCATACTGTGGATACACTACGTGCTCTGAGATGTGAGGTTTTGTAACATCCAGCAAACAGTTCAGACATGTTTGAAAGCTTGACAGAACATTTGCCGGGTGAAAGGTTTACAGGTGACAACAACGTAATGGAGGCGGTGCAAAATTAGATTGAGACAACACCAAAGCATTTGTTTCTAGAAGCCGTCAATAAGCTAGTAGACAGTTAGAACAAGTGTGTTGCTAGGCTTGGAGACTAACGCGCATTTCTGGTTCGCACTATTGTAGTAATATTATTCGTATAAGGTCTGCTACTTATTGACATCCCTTCGTGTGTGTGTGTGTAGGTGGTGTGTGTGTGTGTGTGTGTCTGTGTGTGTGTGTGTGTGTGTGTGTGTGTGTGATATACGAAACAAAAGGGTCTTAAACGCTCACTCACCACTTCGAAATTCGGTGTTCAAAAGATTTTAAAAATGCATCTGACACCCACGTCGATCCAGTCTAAAATGTGTACCAGGAGATATCTTGGGAATTAAAGGCGGTTAGTTTGACAAGTAAGACAGGCCATAGTCTGATCCTGCCAGGACCTTGACCACATAGAAGAAGAGCTGGCCGGTGAGTTACGATGTCTCCACATACTACGGGCACCTTGGCCAGTAATCAGTCGGGTTTCTCTAGGAGGCTAAACGATCAATACCACAAGTGATTAGTTTGTAAGCCGTATAAGTGCACCGAGTTAAGCTGACATCTTATCTTATTACATATCTGAATAAACATGAGTATTACAGTTAAAATGTCAGCTTATTTGGACAACAGTTATTTAGTATGAACGACATTATACGTAGGCGTTCATGACTCTCCGTAGATCTCTGTCCTTGGTTTACTGGATCAATTCTGTCGTTGATATTCCTCCATGCCACCGTCACAATCCATCCAGCATCATTTCTCGTGGTCTGCCTCTGCCTCTCTTCCCCTCGATCTTTCCAGTTGTCATAATGTTCTCCAGTGCCTCTCTTCTCATCACAAGACCAAATAAAAACCTATTTGTCTCTTTCTTATTGTTGTGTATAATGTTCTAGTTTCGCCAGCCTCTTTAAGACATTCGTCGATAGTTACTTTGGCAGTTCAAGGAATTCGCAACATTTGTCTAAGGAACCACATCTCTGTTGTTTCCAATCTCTTCCTAATTTGTTCATTTATAATCCAAGATTCACAGCCATACAGCAAAACAGGTTCTATATAGCACCTCAGCATTCTCTTTCTTACATTCAATGATAGCGACTTATTGCATAAGATTGGGGGGGGGGGGGGGGGGGGGGGTACGGGGTGTTAGGCATTGGTAGCACCTTTGGTAAGGATGACTCTCATGTCCTTTTCAGGACCCATCCCCCACTGGTCCAAGTCTGACACCCAGCTCGTGCCTGTGGCTCCTAGTAGCTGTCAGCATGCGACAGCGGCCACCCCCCGGGCAACAGCTGTGAGAGGCTGGCTAAACCAGGCATGGGTAGCCGATTTGGTGTCAAACCAAGCGGTCAACTAGGGTATGCCTACCCAGCATGTGAAGACAGGATTCGGCAGACTGCGCGGAAGAAATCATTCCTGATTCAACTGGCAAGACGGCGTTTACCTGCAAAGCGTTGTGGAACGTAATGAGCACGGCAAGGCACGTAGAGCGCCCTGGTCATCCACTGCACCTGTATTCGTCCCCAGTCGTCTCGACTTGTCTTGCCACTGGACTCAGATGGGCTCAGGCGAGAGAGTGAGGTCGACGAATTGCGCAACCCTTCCTCACTTTAATCCAAGTCATCGCGCAAGTCATCCTTCATCCAACGTCATATATCGCCTTCGAGAACGATGACATTGGAATAGACATCAACTACCGTATGGATGGAAAGTTATTCAATCTCAGAAGGCTGAAAGCTAAGACCAGAATTAACAGTGACACCGTCAGAGAGCTCCTGTTTGCTGATGATTGCGCTCTATACGCCAACTCAGAGGCGGACATGCAACATAATGTTTCAGCTTTCTCACATGCCTGTGCCAACTTTGGGCTCAATATCAACTTGGAGAAGACTGTAGTTATGTACCAGCCAACTCCAGGGAATAATCACACTGTGCCGAATATCAAAGTGAATGATCATAGACTAAGTGTTGTGGACAAATTCACCTATCTTGGCAGCTACTGTGTCACAAGCTGTCACAATTGATGACGAAGTGAATGCAAGAATCTCCAAGGCCAGTGCGGCCTTTGGCAGACTGTACAAGAATGTATGGGACAGAACTGGAATAAGCCTGCAAACAAAGCTAAAAGTCTACAAAGCAGTTGTATTATCCACACTGCTATATGCTTGTGAAACCTGGACTGTTTATCAGCGACACGCTAGGAAATTAAACCACTTCCACACAGTCTGCCTTAAGGAAGCTACTGAAGATTAAATGGCAAGACAAGATTCCAGACACTGAAGTCCTAGAAAGAGCGTCCATGCCCAGTATCCACACTCTACTGATGAAGAATCAGATTCGCTGGGCTGGTCACTTGACTCGCATGCCAGATCACAGGCTCCCTAAACGAATTTTTTACAGCGAACTGCGTTGTGGTAAACGCTCCCAAGGTGGCCAGAGGAAACGCTTTAAAGACACTCTGAAAATCTCACTGAATGCTTTTGAATTCATCATGACACCTGGGAGGCTGCAGCCAGAGACCGAAATTCGTGGCGTGCATCATTACGCAAGGGTGCAGTCATATGTGAGGCAACCAGGACTGCAAGAGCTGTGAAGAAAAGGCAGGACAGAAAAACCACTGCAGGAAATCCTCCTCCAGAAACGTCAAGCATTCTTTGCCCACATTGTCAAAGAACATTTCGAGCCAAAATAGGCCTTATCAGCCATCTTAGAACCCACGGCTCCATACCTTCAACCCCACTGGATGAAATGAATGGTCATCATCATTCTTGATGGACAAACAACAACAACATTGCATAAGATATTCTTAATTTTTTTAAATGCAGCCTTTGGTTGACTATTCTGCTCTTGATCTCTGTTGTGCATCTTCCAATTGATGTTATAAATGTCCCTTTATATTTAAAACTATCCACTTGGTGAAGAATTTTCCCTTCTATCTCTATTTCACATTTGGGTGTCACCTGTTTCTTTGATACCACCATTGTTACTGTTTTCTTGATATTCAAGGAGAGTCCTTTCTTTGCATTCTCTGTTACTACAATGTCCAACAATTGTTGTAGATCTGTTGCATTATCCGCTATCAATACTGTGTCATCTGCATAGCGTATATTATTAATATTATAACCTCCAAATATTATTCCTGGCTTTTCTTTGATCTCTCTCATTATTACTTCGCTATAGAGAGAGAATAGATCTCGTGACAAAACACATACATATACCGGCTAGGTTGTTTGTAACACTAAACCTTTCAACTGAGTGAAAGAAACACTGAATGAAAAATGTATCCTAATTATTATCGATATGTAAACACACCAGGATGTGTAAATACGATTATGGGTCTTGCAATCTAAGCGGGAGATTACGAGAATATTAAAGTCTACACTGTATAGGAAGTAACGTAATGTAAAATTCCGCATTTGTTATCCTTCGTTTAACTATTTTAGAGCAGTGTGTGTAACAATTGAAATTTTATAAGTAGCATAATAGAGCACGTCACGTATGTAGGGTCAGCACGACCAATCGTATTTTTAGACATTTAATTTGACTGAATCTTATCCCTTTTAAATAAGGTAAATACAAAACACATTCTACAGTTGCCTTTGCCTAAGCCAGCGTGTCTTCGTGTTCCTTTGTCTCTAAGACTCATAATGGAACATCGGCCTACAGCCACACATGCCGAGCCTTTCCTTCTGTAGGCCATTCATGACTGGTTGAATGTTGGCTGTTTTTTTTTAAACACACTACTCTATGGGTCTGAATACTGGACCTTGTACTCACGACAGGAAAGAAAGTTGAATTCCTTTCATATGAGATTCTGAGACGTATCATGGGTATGTCGTGTAAATACAACATAACAAACAAGCACGTGCTGAAAGAGCGGATATTACCACAGTGCACACATTCCCTCCTCAAGCAGAGACGCCTTCGGTGGCTGGGCCATGTATCTCGAATGGAGAATGAACGTTTTCCCAAAGATCTCCTATACGGAGAACTAGCCACAGGGAAGAGGCCAACCGGAAGACCCCAAATGCGATATAGGGATGTGTGTAAACAAGATATGAAAACCCTTGGCATAGATCCAAACACGTGGGAAAGAGTTGCAACAGACAGATGTTCCTGGAGAAGATTTGTACGAAATGGACTGGTGCTCTTCGAGTGAAATCTGATCCAGCAAACTGTTGATAGGCGACACAGGCATAACATGCAGTCACTTACTGCGGGACCTGCCTCGTCTTACAGATGCGGAAACTGTGACAGAGATTGTCACTCTCGCATCGGACTATACCAGCGGTGCTGTCAGGTACCTCCCCAGCGGCACAACTCTATAGTCCTTCAGAACTGAAAGAGGCCGCCTACTACTACTACTACTACTACTACTACTACTACTACTACTACTACTACTACTACTACTACTACAATACGACTACTACTACTACTACTACTACTACTACTACTACTACTACTACTACTACTGCTACTACTACTACTACCACCACTACTACTACTACTACTACTACTACTACTATTACAACAACAACTACTACTACTACTACTACTACTACTACTACTACTACTACTACTACTACTAGTAGTACCACTACATGAGGTATTCAGTCTCAGGTTAACCTTCTTTAGTCACATATTACAGCACACACAGGAGTTCTAGAGCAGTGGTTCTCAACCGGTGGGGAATTTTCCCCCTTGGGGGGAATTTTAGGGTTTCAAGGGGGGGGGGGGGGGGGGGGGTCAAGATTATTTCTAGACTGCGTGAATACAAGAACCGATTACATGATATTGTTTCTCCCTTCATACTTTACGGTTCTGTACGTATCACTCTTCTGAAATTCATTTTATAACATAAGTAGATTCACAAATCACGCTTTATGTAGATGTCTAGACTTATTTTAGTATGTGCAATTAAGTTTAGCTTCAATTATTACGTATACTGTGTATTGGCAGGGGGAAATCTTTAGGGAGGAAATACGAAAGGAGGGGGGGGGGGGGTGACGTTCTAAACATATGGTGAGGGGGGGGGGGAAAGACATTCTAAAAATATGGTGAAGAAGGGGGGCACGGGCCAAAAAAGGTTGAGAACCACTGATCTAGAGTGTTACTAGTTGTTACTTCCCTCTTGGGTTCCCGGTAACACACCGGAGTTATCACAGACATAGCAAAATTTAGGATGGGTTGGTGTGAGTTCGTAACAAATGCAGTTTATTTTTTACATAACGTTACTTCCTATACTAATATCGTTATCTCCCATATTAGATTGCAAGACCCATAAGCGAAATCATATTGACACATCCTGATGTTTTTCAATATCCATAATAATTGCGACATATTTTTCTTTCTGTGTCACTACCTCTATGCGATATAAAGAGTAACAAAATAATGTATATTTATTTACTTATTTTTCCAAGTGTTTCGTCCACAGTAGACATTGGTGATCATGGTTCCCCAAGCCCAATTTAACATTTTATAGTTTAAAGAAGCTGATGTGTCTTACATCATTTATATCTTTATACAAATTGGAGAACTTGGTGACAACTGGCAAGATCGAGGGGAAGAGAACAAGGGGAAGACAGAGAAGTAAATACCTGGCTGTTTTGACAACGTGGCATAGTCGAGAGAAGAACACTGAGCTGATCCACGACTCTGGTGATCGAGTGAAATGGCTAATCATGATCATCCACGTTTGCCGGCGTGGCACATGATGGATGGATCGTGTCTTTTATCTCGACCATGCCATGTGGTGGGATATAATCCAGTTAGTGATAGAATCCTCACTATTAGACTTAAAGGCCGTCCAAAAAACACAACTCTCATACAGATATATGCACCTACTTCAACAGCAGAGGAGGACGAAATTTAAGATTTTTACAACACACTACAAGACACATTAAATAAGATTGGTCATAATGATATAGCAATAATAATGGGGATTTTAATGCAAAAGTAGGTGCAGGAAGAGCTGAAAATGAGAGACACGTTTTAGGAAAATTTGGATTAGGAAATAGAAATGATGCAGGTGACAAATTAATTGAATTTTGCACAGAAAATGAGTTAACGATAGCCAACACGCTTTTTAAACAACATCCAAGAAGACTCTTCACATGGAAGTCTCCAGACAGTATTACCAAAAATCAGATAGATTATATTTTAATACAAAGAAGATGGAGATCAAGCATAACATCTGCAAAAACCCTACGTAGTGCAGACTGTGATACAAATCATCAGTTATTAGGAAGCAGATCTGAAATTAAAACTCAAAAAGCTTACCCGAGGACCAAGGCCACTTCGTTTTGATCTCACAAAAATACCAGATGCATACAACGTAGAAGTTAGGAATCGTTTTGGGGTCTTGATGTCTGTACAAGAGGAAATGACACCTGATGAACTGGCAATACAAGCTAGAGATATCTTGATAACTGCAGCCAAAGATTTAATTCCGACCAAGAAAAAGCAACTTAAGCCATGGATTACATCAGACACGTTAGAATTAATAAAACAACAAAGGGAACTGAAACAGAAAGGAGGTGAATCCGATAATACCAGGATGAAGTATAAATCTTTAACTCGAGAAATAAGAAAGAACACAAGAAAGGACAAAAATCAATACATACAAGATTGTTGTAACAGAATAGAGCAATATCATAAGACTTGGAAGAGATTATGAAATGTTCAAAGAAATGAAGTTATTGACAAGAAATATTCAACCTCAATTTAATGTTATCTGTGACAAGATGGAAATACCTTAACAGAATCTAGGACAAATTCTAGAAAGATGGCAGGAGTACTGCAGTAGAATGTATGATATGAGTGACAGTGAGGATATGAATGAGATACATGAGCCAACGACAGCAGAGACAGAACCTGAACCCTCATTAGATGAAATTGCTTGGGCTATAAAGCACCTGAAGAATGGTAAATCTCCTGGATGTGATGAGATACCAGCTGAACTAATTAAAGGGGGAGGAGAAGAAAGCATACACATATATCATGCATTATGTACAAAGATTTGGAAATATGGTATATGGCCAAAAGATTGGAAGAGAACTATCTTCATTCCAATACCAAAAAAGGGCAACCTGATCAGTCATGCAAGTAAAATCCTACTAAAAGTCATAATGGCAAGACTTCGTAGGAAAATGGAAGAAGAGATTAACTAGTTCAAGCTGGATTTAGACAAGGAAGAGGGACAAGAGATCACATATTCAACATGCGTTTAATAATAGAGAAGTGCAGAGAATTTAATGTAAACCTATACTCATGTTTTGTGGATTATTCAAAGGCATTTTACTGTGTACAGCATCAGAAACTTTGGGAAGTCATGAGAACTATGGGCTGTCCATCACATGTAGTACAACTCATAAAAATGCTCTATCTAGACCAACAAGCAGCAGTTAGAATAGATGGCGAGGCATCAGATTGGTTTGACATCAAGCAAGGAGTCCGTCAGGGCTGCGTGCTGTCACCCTATTTGTTTAACCTGTAAGCCGAAAATATAATGAGAAATGTCAGAGATGATATAAACATGGAGCTATATGATGCCCTAAATATCGGCGGTCATGACATACCAGAGATTCGATATGCTGATGATACAGTATTACTATCCACAACACAGAATGGCATGGGAAACCTAATAGCCTCAACCCAAATGAATAGTGAAAATCACAACTTATATCTTAACATAGCAAAAACAAAGATAATGCATACAGATAAAACTACCATGGAGAAAGAAATATACATTAATGGGGAAAATTGGATGTGGTGGAAAATTTTGAATATCTTGGGTCATTGATTACCAACAACGGGGACACAATGAAAGAAATTAAACGGCGACTATCAATTGCTCTTCAAAGACTAAAACAGCTGAATAAATTATGGAGTGGGACAGACAGAACTGCACCAATCTCCTCTTTGGCTTTCCTCTTCTCTCTTCCCAGGCATATACCCCTCCATTATTCTTCTCTCCAAACTTTCGTGACGTTTCAAGTGACCAAAATACTTCAATTTTCTTTGTTTTATCATCTTAATAGCCAACCTTCTCTCAATATTCAGCTCTTGAAGTATGGATGCATTTGTTCTTTTTTTTAACCCAAGATATTCTTAGAACTCGTCTATAACATTTATATTCAAAGGCGTTTATGCGCTGTTCAGCTTGTTTAGTAAGTGTCCATGTCTCACAGGCGTATGTTGCAATGGGAAAGATGCATGCTCTTAAAAATCAAATTGTTGCAGTTCTGTCTTCCAACTCCACAACTTAATCAGTTGTTTTCGTCTTTGAAGAGCAATAAACATCGGTAGTAGGGAAAGCACGATACGATAATCATTTGAGTGGTTTTATGAGGGGGCCACAGAGTAAATGTCTCTATTTCAATGGTCGATAGAGATCCCACTCCCATGAATTCCGCCTCATAAAGGACGCTAGATAGGTCAAATGTAAGTCAAAATATATTAATTAAACTCAAGTATGGCTGCTGTAATAAATACAATTAAAATCCTGTGCGGGGTGGGCACGAAGCGGCGGTGGCGCGGTGGTGGTCAGGCTGGACATGCGTTAGCGCAGGGCACCCATCAAATTACATGGCGTGGGAAGGTAGTTGATTATTATAGTTATGGATCCTAGGTGGAAACATACTTTTTACGGGACCAAGGGGGAGCGGAAAATCCGTGTTTGTCAAATGTTCTGGCCCATCTCCGACATGGTCGTCCAGCTTTCATGGGAAGTTATATGGTGCTACGAAAAATGGCAACCAGGTATGAGCATGTGAAGGGTATAGGTTAACAAAGGTTACGGAGATGGAAAAAAGACAGGCAATAGACGCCGGCTAGTGGTGATATATGAATAATGTCTGAGACAGATGATAGAGCGACTAAACTATTTACTAAAGGTAGTCATCTTCGTAACCTCAGCGTCTATGTATATAGTAAGAACCTTTGTGTGTGTGAATAAAGAACAAAGAATCATCAGTTGAATTCGCGTTACGAGTTGCGTTTAAAAATCCCTAGGTAAGATCGCAGATTACCAATATGGCAACCGATGTACACAGGCTGGTGTCATATGTCCAAGCGAGATTGTTAAGGACGCGATTCTTTCATTGTGTCACCATTTTGGTAATAATGACCCAAGATATCCGAAATTTTCCACCACCTCCAATGTTTCCTCATTAACATATATTTCTTCGCCATAGTAGTTTTATCTGTATGCACTATCTTGATTTATGTTATGTTAAGATACAGGTTGTGATTTTCACTATTCAATTGGGTTGAGGTTTTCTATAACATCCTGTGTTTAAATAGCAATACTGTATCATCAGCAAATCTAATCTCTGGTACGTCATGACCACCGATATTTAGGCATCACATAGCTCCCTGCTTATATCATCTCTGACAATTCTCATATATTTCAGCTACAGGTTAAACAAATAGTGGGAGAGCACACAGCCCTGACAGACTCATTGTTTAATTTTAAACCAGTCTGATGTCTCGCCATCATCTAACCGCTGTTTGTGGTCTAGGTAGAGCATTTTTAGCGTTGTATTGCGTGTGATGGAAAGCCCATTTTCCTCATGATTTCCCAACGTTTTTGATGTTGTACACAGTCAAATGCCTTTGAAAATCCACAAAACATGAGAATAGGTGACATTAAATTCTCTGCACTTCTTATATAAAAACGTGTGTTGAATATGTTATCTCTTGTGTTCTCTGCCTCCCGCAGCCTAAGTCACAGCTTGGAACCACGTTCATTTGTCTCCTTCCATTTTCTGACGAGTCTGCACATTATGATATTTAATAGCAATTTAATTGCATGACTGATCAGGGCAACAGTTCTATAGATCGTGGCCATAATTTCAGAGTTCTCCCAGTGTCGATATCGTGCCTAGTTCATCCCTCGATATAAGAGCTAGTTTGATTGACCGCGAACAAGTAAGTGTCTATAGAAGTGTCTGAGGGTATTGATTTGTGTTCCGAAACTGGTCGTCGTATGTTGTCTTGCTGTAGTACTGTGCTGGACGTACACTTGATATATCTGATGGTGGCAGAAAAATGCTATACTGTTACATAGTTTATTTCCATGTATAGTCTGTATCTACGGTGTCATTAAGCTATCCTGATTTTCTCTTGCCCACTTAAAAATATTGTAATTTGTGTATCGAAATGCTTAAGTCTATGTTGTCCCTACATTGTTACAGTTAGTGTCTAATATATTTTGATCTAGTACTTAGAAAATCACAATGCCTTATGTTGTTGTAAATGAGTCTTCAGTAGTTTCTTTAGCAATAAACTACGTCTGTATTGTATTCAATTTGTATCTAATCTATAAGTTCATTTTAGTCACGAATGCCCTTACTCACTTAACAGATTGACTACATTCTGATAGCAGAAGATTTAGAAACGCGTTAACAATAGTAAAAACAGTTCCAGTGCCGTGCTTGTACTATAGTGACACAGAATTACTTATGGGAACACTGTGGATAAAGTCAAGAAGTCAAGTGAGTGGCACTGCAGTCTTGACAGACCAAAAACCAAGTATGTGAGATGGAATGCTGGCCAGCCAATATTCCATCACATGCCTGGGCAGAGCTCATGAGAAACATGTGGATGCCCGACCGACAGGTTCCCTCTCTCGGCCTAGCCCTTGTGTGTGTCCCGAGGACTGGTGTAACCAATACGTCGGGCACAAGGTAGGCCTACAGACGCTGGCGGATCAGCGTCAACCTCCGAGACCTCGCCTCTCCACGAGACATGTGGGCGAGTGATGGCCAGGCCATGAACCCAAGGGACCCGGCTTAGAGACGTTTTCTGCAAAGAGTCCCACAGGTGAGGGCCTCGTATGCGCCATGTGGGACCATAAGGACGACGCACATACTGTCAAAGTCACAAGTGTCGGACCTGTGTAAAGCGGACACTATCGTCAGCCTCTCGACTGACCTTAGACGGAACCGCACCAGCGGGAATAGGACCACTCCGCGAGATACCGATTGAGATATGCTATCCATTGCGTGCAAATCTCCCATCCTTCCACGGTGCGCGTATTGCTACATGCGTTAGACAGAATGACGTCATCGGAAAAGGCGGTAGAAAATCATATAGGGAAAACCCCACAAGAAAAGTAAGGGAACTGTTGATAAAGAACACAAAGGACAGTGACTTCAGATATCAAGAGGAAGGACATCGATTGGGAAGGTAATAGAAGGCCATAAAATGCAAATATTGGCGATAGAATAGTGTTGGCACGTAAAGCAGTGGCTGCGACGAAGATATACGGGGATTGCTACAACGTGTCGCTACAGAACGTACGGGGTACCTAGACCTACATCGCGCAGAGCGGCAAAGGAGAACTGCAGGCAGAACGACAGAAGGGCAATGGAAGATACGAAGGTACAATATCTATGTAAGCAGGTTAGTGTTGAGTATCAATGAGTTCCTGTAAATAGAACTAGGTCCCGCTTGGCAACAACAAGCACCTAGGTACGGATAGAATTGATAGAAAATCTCAAACTGACTGTGAGATCTTATTAAATGTTATTACGTATCAACATCTTCAGTATGGCCGTTATCTTCAATGTCATTTACCTTGCTGTTCCAGCGTTGAACATTTGTTCATTTTGCTTTTACGATTGTGGTGTCGAGCCAGACATTTAATTGACACACTATTTGCTCAGTTGCGTTCAACAGTTTATGAACACGCCGGACTTGTACTGTGGCACGGATCTCGCGACCGGCGAGAATAGGCCCGCCGGAGATATTGCTCGTCTGCAGCGGACAAATCTCTACCTTGACTGAATAAGTAAGAAACGATACAAATTGTGGTATTTCAATTGCGCTTGCTCTCCCACCTATGCTACACCCTTCATGTGTCTTCACAAAGTCGGAAAAGAGTCAAGCTCAACACGGTCTTCTTTCCCCACTGATTCTACCAAGCCTGTTCCATAGAAGAAAGTCAAGTATAAAACAGGAAACTACTAAATATGATTTGTGTACATTGAGTAATGACAAGGAAATACAAAATAAATTCAACATAGAAGTACAGAACAGATTTGATATATTGTCTGATCTAGAGATCCTATTCCAGGATGTGGATGATCAATGGGAAATGTTGAAGAATTCAATCAGTTTGGCTGCGGAAAAAACTATTCCAAAATTAAAGAAGGTGGGTCGTAAGAAATGTGTGATGAAGAAATTTTACACCTAGTGGAAACAAGAAGACCCAACAAAAATAATTCTATCAAATATGAAGAATATTGGGTAAGGAGGCAAAAGAGCATGGCTTGAGAAAAGAGCTTAGAAATTGAAGGAAAGAACACACACACAACAGTCAAAACACAAAATTAGTGCACAAATGAATTCAGGAACTTACTAATAAAAGAACAAGTTCATCAGCAGGCTGTCTAAAAACTAAAGATGGCAAAATAAAAATTGAAAAAGATCAGATCTACATGTATGGACAGATTATGTGAACAACCTTTATGATGATAACATAGAGAAACAGTATGATGTTAGATTTAATAATGAAGTACCGCCAATTTTTGAAGGTAGAGGTTCGAAATGTTATAAGCATATGAAAGCTGGCAAGGCCCTCGATGAGATAACATCACAACACAGATGATAAGCTAAGAATAATATAAATAGATCAAGTCACCAGACTGCTGAACACATATATGATACTTAGATATACTTCTGAATTATGTAACTACTGTATGCATTGCAATCACAAAGAAATCAGGAGCCTTGGAATGTGATCAACATAGAACAATTAGTATAATGAGTCACATCATAAAGATTTTGCTATGAATTATCATGCAAAGAGTGAGGAAGAAAATACAACCTGAAATAGGGGAAGAACAATGTGGGTTTGTAGAAGGAAAGGGGTACAGTAAATGCTGAGTATATGCTGCTATCAAATACTGAACTTGCTATATAAGTAATCAGAGATATACATCTTTGCTTTATTGACTACACAAAGGCTTTTGATAGAGTTAGACATGTCAACATGGTGGATATGCTTGCAGATCTACAAATTGATGAGAAAGACATTAGACGTATAAATAACATATATTTGAAACAACAAGCTGCCA